>JAADYS010001257.1:0-14545 GCA_012931995.1 Fusarium albosuccineum
GGATGCTTGATAATCAACCTCTTGTCTTATTACGGATATCTGTCCCATCTATATCGGGATCTGAGCACAGCCTACCTACATCGTGTATCAACACCAGGACAACGCTCACCGTTCGCAGAAACTGGCCGTGAATAGGGGTTCAGGAGAGCCTCAAACTGGCCTCGCTGACGCAGACCGCTTCAGCTCGAGGCGGCTTAGACGGCCCCTGACAATATGAAGGCAGTAGGGGTTCATTTTACAGAGCCGCAAGACTTGTGCGGTGTGCTTCAACGGCCAGCTAGCTGCAGCGGAAGTCCCATAAAATATGCAACCAGTCAGGCGGTCAGTGAATTGGGGCTGCTGCGTTGTGCATATGTGGCCAATCCCGCCCCTTGTACATTTCCACCCTAGTGCAAGTTGTGCGAGCGCGGGGGAAAGCTTGTGCGTTCGTCCGGAGAAAATGATGTGAAGGCGACCACCGTGATCGAGGTGGTGATGTCGTGCGTCTGGCTCTGGCTGCTGGCCCGTGTAAGTCGTCATGGCTAATATCGACAATCGCCCAAGAAGCACGGAGCAGCGGCAGCAAGCAGCAGTAGATGCGGCATGACGGCGCTCATTGGTGGCCTGGCATCTGAAAAGAAAGGCATGCCAGGGGCCTCCAAATCTCAAAGAAACGTCGATAACTTTGATATGAGATGAGCCGTCGGGGGGTCCCTCTCCTTGGGTCTTGGGTCTTGCGGGCAGGGGACCATGGTTGGCTTGTCCCGCTTCTCGTCCACACGCAGCCCAACAACTCACGAGGGCACGGAATAGCGCGAGAGCATCTTTTCGGATCCGGCGGGGCCACCCCCGGACTCTCCCACAGAGAAGCGAAATGACATGCGCGGGCTGGCATAAAGAGCATAATTAAAGACCAAATTACCACCGCCAGCTAGTCCGGCTCGCAGTGGAGAGAGTGTATAATAGGGGATGACGGATATGTACCGTCCGGGTTTGTTTGTTTTGATCGAGGAGATTTGCTGCGCGTCATGGAGGCCCGGTGCATCGGGATGGATGGGATGGCCATGGCTGATGCCCTGGGATGGGGGTCGATGCGCCTGTGTGCCCGATGAGCTGGCTGCGTGGCGGCCGGTGGAGGGGCCAAAAGACGAGGGCCACGGAGCGGCTGCTGTCTCCAAACATGGTGATAGAGTGGACAGAGAGAGTTCCAAGACAAGCTCCAGCAACTGGCACGAGGACGTCGTGGGCCAAGGCTTTTTACAGTACTGTACACATTGGTAGTCTCGCTGACGTTGAATGCTAACGAGGTACAGTAGGTAGTCGTGTTGTACCTGTACGTGTACTCTCTCTGGAGGTTCCAAGTACCAGGCGAGGTGACGGGTCCGGGATGAGGCATGCTTAGAGACAGTGACGGCGGCGATCATGACGCTGAATGGTCTGAAGGACGGGAGCCAGCGAACGGGTGGGCTTCTAGATGCTGCGACATGGCCCCATCGCATCTTGCTGCGGCCTGCCTGCCAGCGCCTGCGATCTTGACCAGCAGCTCAGCGCCTGGCCATCTGCGACCATGACATCGGCCAGCAGCGAAGCGCTCACCCGCTCCCTCCACTCGACTTGGTCGACAGAACGCCGTTGAGATCACCTCGTGCCATCTTGTCACGATCCCATCCCATCTCGTCCTAATTCCATGCCATGCCATGGGTGATCTACAACGGGCGCCAGACAACGTACAAACCCCCCCGTCGTCTGCCAGAACGCTGGGAACCCCCTGGCAAGAGCCCCTGGGCCTGAGAGAGGTCTGAAGGCTGGCTTGGCTAGCCCGGGGGCTGGTCTTTGGGTTTGGGGACCTGTGAGAGCCAGAGTTGGCGATAATCAGGGCAGCCTCAGGGCGGGAGGACCCCTGAGCACTGGCGCTGAGATGCGCCCAGTGGAGCTTCCACGACCAGGGGCTTCGAGCACTGGCGCGCTGGCGCTGCTGGGACATGTCAGTCCCTCTCCCATCAGAGCTTGTCAGCCAATTTGTTGTTGCTATTGTCAGAGTCTATGAACGGGGCCAAGTGGGTTGTACAAGGTCCGAATCTATCGTGAGAAAGGGCAGCGGCAGGAGAAGGGAGCAGGCAATACGTAGTCGGAACAATACTTAGACAGCAGGATTTCTCCGGTCCCCTGTATAGTGGATTAGACATGTCCCTGTGATAGCGGGCCGTTCTCCTTTGTTGCAGAGTGCTGGTAGGTTTCGGCTTCAGGAAACTATCAAACTCACTTACAAGAGGTTTGGCGTGTCCTGCTCTGGATCTCGTCATAGATTAGGAAACGTGCCCTCCCTGAAGATCTAGGACCGGTGCTCTAGGCCCGTTGGTTGTCTGAACTACGACGATAGGAACACCAGCGGGAAGACAAAACCTCCATCTTAGACCTCTCGGAGGGAATGCGATGTCTCGACGGACGTGCCATCATCGATGGAACAGAGGGATCAGAGGGCTAGAGGCCTTACTAGACGAACGGACCACAGCGGGCTACGGGTTACGGGGACCTGCCCCCGGCGCCATGGCCTGACAGGGGGCCTCCTGGCAAGGTGTGTGCTGTGGCCCCACTGTCCCCTCCTGCCACCCCCTCTTGTTTAGAAAGAGACGCGTCTTGTCGTGTCGCGCTTTTCCGTTCTAGGAAAGATTGTAAACAAATGCGTCACTTTCTCGTGAAAGCGCGCCTGCCACAACACACCCCCAGCATCTGCTTCTTGCCCTCTTTGCGTCTATCGCGCGCACCAATTTGCTCGCTGCTCGCCAGTGGCTTCCTTCTCCCGTGTCCCTCCCATGTCCCGTGTCCCGGCTTCTCTCCACTAGCCCTCCCTCCACCGTGCCTCCTTCCCCTGCCTGGCCGTCCCACTCGCGCCTTCCCTTTCGCTCTTCCGCTGTCTGCACTTTTCTCTCCGGGCAGGAGGTATTAGCTAGGTTTTGGCGATTCTCTCCGCTGCATTCTACGGGGGGTGGTCTTCTAAAACTAGCCCAAAAGCCAACGACCCGGCCGCCAACTGCCAGCGAGCGCCAACCACGCGCCATCCCCGACTCTCTTCTCCAACTAGTCCGGGTTGTCTTGTCTTGTCCTGTCCATCTTCCTCCTCCCAATTCCTCCCACACCCTCTGGGCCTTTCACCAACCTTTCCAGACACGACAGGCCGAGTGCATACCAGCCCGACTCGCCACTACCACTCGTTGTCCTTTCGACCTGACGTCCTGAGTCACCAGACCCCGTACGAGGATCCACGTTATGCCCTGAGAAAGGGTTCTTGGTTTCAACGCAGCCACACGAGGGGTTCGCTCTGGTTTCTCTTTACGCTTGCCAGATCAAACCGCACCGGACGACAAAGACAAACGACGACTCACTTTTACGGGTGCTTGGTTTGTGTCAGGACAGCCGATATCGACGAGCGCCATGGTGTAACTGCCACAAACTCACTATCTTACTTCTGTCGACCCGTCTTGAATCCACCCACCCCCAGAACGAGGACCACCAAGCGAGAAGCATACACCTACGTCGACGCCTACGCACGACAGGACTCTAGTTCGGACAACCACCACCTGCACGACCGCTTAACCTTAGTAGTTCCAACGTGCCGGTCTCCCTTCTCTCCCCGACTCTCTCATCTTTACTCTTCTTCGATCTTATCCCCGGACCATCTTTTCTGGCTGCCTGCTCGACTGGATCACCTCTTCGCGATTTCATTGCAGCCTGCACTTGCCGCAAACTGCCTGCCTGCCCTTTAGCGCCCGACCTGCCTCCCGTTGCCGAGTCATGATATGACCTCTGCCGTCCCAGTGAGACTGGAATAGCCGTTTGCGATTTTGTAGGGCATCGCCAAGTTGCTTCTCTCGCCTCTTCGACTCGCCGTTTGACGCGGCACCGTTTCGCCATTCACACAGAGATTCGGCCCGCGACTGAGCCTTAGTTTTTGCTTCCTGTATGCTTCGTTGGCTTTGATCCGAAACCCAACAAACCAACAAGGCCTATTGTGCAGACATCGACAACCTTGATTACGTGGGCATTCATCCTCCGCCGACTGCCCGCAATACCCCCAAACGCCTGACATTCCACGCCCTCGCAATGTCCTTCTCCAACAGCAGTGGTGGCACACTCGCCCTCCCGTCACCAACGCACGCTCATCAGATCGACGTGACGTCGGCAGTTCGAACCCTGCGGCGCTCCATCTCACGATCGCCCTCAAAGTTCTTATCGCGTTCCAACTCCCAGACCTCACAGAGCTCCGAAGGCGGCTCTCATCATACCTCTCCTCAATCACCCTGCCGGCGATTCGGCTCGACACCACAGAATCAACATCCTCTGCCATCCCACGCGCGATCAGCACCACCTCACGCTAACGCGGCTGCGCACCAGGCTCTATTCACTCCTTTCAGATCAAACGTTCGTCTATCACTGCGTTCTGCAAAGGCAGCCAAGACATCATCTCCGTCAAGGCCTTTGACGCGAGCTCGCGCATCACCAAAGAGCCCTTTGAAGAGAGCACTTAATACCGCGCCCGATAGTGGTAACTCAGTACCTACTGCGCCCACACCCTCTGTCATCGACGTCTCGGCCCAGGAAAACAACGCACTGGGAGCCACGAGTCCCTTGACCAGTAATAGCTCTGAGAAACGCCACAGCCTTCACCTTGACGTCTCGGGCTCTTCCCAAACCGCCTTCCTTAAATCCCTTGACAGTAACAACGATAACTACATGGGTTCTAACAACGGTTCGTTGAAGCGCAGCGATGCGACTATGAATCTGGACCAGCCGAGCCAGGGAAGTCCGGTGGCTAAGCGACGGAGCTTGCATGGAATCTCGGGATTGGGCCAGAACGAGGACCAAAACATTTTTGGTTCCAACACAACATCTTCTCAGAGTTTTTATATCCACGAAGATGCTGCTGCTGAATATAAGCTTGCAGCTGCTGGATCAACATCCCCGCGTGAGCCATTGCCTTCTCCTACGCCGACCACGACAGTACCTAAGAGGTCGTCGTCCCTGCGGAAGTCAACCCTGCAGCAAAGATATGGAGAGCGGGGATCTTGGGGACGGCGGACAGGTGAGCGACAACTGGCCCAGCTAAGTGCCGAGTTCTCGCCGGTCCGGAGTCGACCAAGGCTTTCTCAGGATCAGTTCGTGCCTCCTCCTGTGCCGCAAGAAAGCCCCTTTACTTCTACTACGCCTACCTCTAAGCCGCCCACATTCTTCGGGGACAAGAACCACCAGCCACATCCTCTTTCTAAGACCCTTACAACATCTTCTTCTGGGAATAGCCTGACCGAGGAAACACCCATCTATGCCCCAGTAGCACGAATCCCGGACCGACCAAGACCTCACCTGTTTTCTCGATCCTTGCCTCTGAACGCCACGAGACCAACGCGATCAAACGACCCGTCGAGGATGATAGCGACGCCTAATAGGTCGCAACTATGGATTGGCGCTTTCAGCTCTACGGGGCTGATTTCCAAGGTGAACCGAAACCCCGAAGAGGAAGCGGACAAGAAGATGGCACCCCCAGATACCCCGTGCAAGAAGCACTCGAACCCATTTGCTACCTATCCCCCTCCAGCTGGAAGCGCTATGAAGAAGAGGGGTAACAACCGTAATTCTTTTGGAGGCCTGCCTTCTACACCCTTCAACCCTATCGGTGGCCAAGCACCCAATAGCTTTGGCAATCCTGGAAAGGGGTTGGCAATCTTCCAACGTGGCAACGCCTCCCGAAGCTCCCGCCGTGGTAGTGTTCTGAGTTTGGATGGCGAGGAGCATAAGCTCTTTGGCGAAACCATCGACTTTGCAAGCCCAATGGAGGGCGATGCTCCTCCCACTCCTACCAAGAACAGCCTCACCCCCAGTCTGAGCAAGGTCAGCGAGACATCATTCGACTGCCCTAGTGCCAATCAAAGCCCGAGCGCCAACCGGACCCTTCACGCTCCGACGCCAATTGTCGGCTCTACTATACCCCGAGAAGCAACTTGTAAGTCGGTCCTCGCGATGCCGAACGCATCAGATGGCATAGTCGACATAACAGATCGGCTCGCTACTACTGAGCGTGGGCATTATTCCCCTTCGCCCCTCTTCTCTTCACTCAGCCGTTCAAGAGCCCAACGTGGGCTTCACTCACCCTCTCCTCTTGTTACGACTGCTCTGTCACATTCCTTAAGTTACCCCGAAGAAGTATATACTAAGACAAAGCCTTTTCATACAGCGAGTCCTCTCGATGGACGACGAACACCCCAGACCCCCCAAGAGAGTCTGCTTCCTCTCGATACCAGCCGACTTTCCATCTCGCAGGCTGGTGACGCCTTTTCAGACAATATGCCACCCCCTGTCACTCCCACAGCGGGCCGAGACCTGCGATCCTCTACGAGTTTGCTCGTGACACCGGTCAACGCACGCACGAGCAATGTTGATATCGACGCATGCCTGTACTCTCGATTCGACAAAGTTGATCAAATTGGCAAGGGCGAGTTCTCGACTGTCTACCGAGTGACGAAGGCGGAGCACCGCCAAATGGCCTTTGACACCCTCACTACTACACCAAGCGATCGTTCACGCAGCCCTGCGAAGGGCCAGGTCTTTGCTGTGAAAAAGAGCAAACATCCTTATCAAGGACCTAGAGATCGGGAGGTTAAAGTCCGAGAGGCACGCATTTTGCAAGCTTTGTCTCATGCAGAGCATGTGGTCAGGTACTTCGATGACTGGGAGCACAACTTCCATCTGTACATCCAGACAGAATTCTGTGAGGAGGGCACACTGGACAAATTTCTGAGCAACGTTGGACGAGGAGGCCGATTGGATGATTTCCGCATCTACAAGATCCTGCAGGACCTTTGCTTGGTAAGTTCTCTTGATGTACGAGTTGTGTCTATGTATCTAATTGCGGAATAGGGTCTGAAGGAGATTCACGATGCGGGATTCATGCATCTTGATCTGAAACCCGCTAACATCCTCATCACATTTGAGGGGGTTCTCAAGATTGGCGACTTTGGTCTTGCTCAATCCTGCTCAGCTGCTGAGAGCGTCGATGTTGAGGGCGATCGCGAATACATGGCACCGGAGATGCTGAAGGGCAAAGCGGGCCAGTCTGCCGACGTCTTCTCCCTGGGACTTATCATTCTCGAAACGGCAGCCAATGTTGTACTGCCGGACAACGGTCCCACGTGGATTGCCTTGCGATCGGGCGACCTATCAGAGGTTCCCAGCCTCACCTGGACGCCCTCGATCGAAGTCCAACGAGATGCGACAGGAAACCCTACTGAGTCGGCTCACAGTGACGATTTCACCGGTGGAAAGACACACGACCCTAGCAACCTGTTTGGCTCGTTTAAGCGATCGGAATTGCAGCAGCCTCCCGAGTTCATGGTTAATGCCATGCACACCAGCTCCCTAGACTCGATTGTCAGATGGATGACGGCGCAGGAGCCCAGCGAGCGACCCACGGTTCAACAAGTGCTCGAACTAGAGGGGCTGCGGTGGATTAGTGAACACCGTGCCGCGCCTGCAACCGTATACGAAGGAAACTGGGGACCAGCTGAGCTATTTCCCGTGTCCATTGCAGTCGACAGTGACACAGAGATGACGGATGTGTGAGGAGGACTCGCCCGACCGGCCAGCCGCTGTACAAGGCTAGGCCCGTGATTGCATTTGACTCTGGATAATGACCGAGTTTTACGAGCATGTTGGACTGTTGTTCAGATACCTGATGCGCCAGTGGATAGACCACGATGACCTTGGAATGCACCAACTGGGGTCATGAAAGGACTAGGAGGATTTTGTGCCGTCGCGCACCTTGCAACACTTTCTACCACGACATGATACGACGGAACGACGAGAAATGGAAGCCAGCAGCGAGAGGTTGCTGTCTAATAGGCGTTTTCTTGAGTCGGTTGTTTAGAGCTCGGATCGAAAACCTCTTGCTTCTAGGCACAGCTACGAAACAATACCGAGCCGACTGACTTTATTTGCCGACTTTTTTTTTCTATACCGCCCCCGAGGGGGGACACACCCACAGACAACGTGCCCCATCTTTTCTGGGGAGGACGGCTAAAGGATTTGCGTCTCGAGCAAAAGCCGAGATTGCGTGTACCAAATACTCTGGAAGGAATTAGACATGTTGCGATTACATGGATACTGGGAGTAATAATCCAAAAAAGATTCGGTAAACCTCTGCGAAGGATCAGCAGAGAGGTGGAAGACAAAGCGAAAGAGTTAAAAGAGACAAGTTTCTCGCAGGATTGCATCGAGTCATTGGAAGGGCGAATATTGCTGACGTGGATGGAGAATTATGTAAATTATAGAAACGGCTCGTCGAGCACAGCGAAATGGGGGCAAAGGGGAGGATACTTGAAGCCCAGTGTCGAAGCACATACCCAGAGGATTGAGAAAGGCAATGGACACCTGTATGGAGAGGGAGAGGGAGAGGGGAGGTTTTGATCTGATAGCTGATGATTCTGACGACGAAATGGCATGAATATGATATGACCAATTCACAAGGACACACGTACGCTTGCTTGACTGTCATGGCGTGAGTGAGTTGCCGTAATTGGTGAGAGTTGTCTCATTCGCTGAGAGTACTGGCCTGACATGGAAAGCGGGAGATCTGCAGCATGCATGATAACTAGCCCGGCAAGGTATGTAGTGTCCGATAAAGGGCGGGGTCTGGATGAGTGAATGCGTGGGGGAACATGTTCACTCAACCCAGGACAAGTCTCTGAGACACTGATCTCTATACAGTCAATACGACATTACAACACAGCGGCAAATCATGACCGTCCCCGAGCCTCGTGAGGGGCAGGCCTAGCTCCCCAGCGTCGAGAGCACAAAGTCATACTGGCACCGTGAGCCATCCGAGAAGCTGCTGGGCCACCGGACCACGGCAGAACTCCCCGCCACGGCCGACGTCGTGGTTGTGGGCAGCGGTATCACGGGCGCCTTTGCTGCGAGGGAGCTCATCGGCGGGGGCAAGAAGGTGGTGTTGCTCGAGGCGAGGGAGGCCTGCTGGGGAGCTACAGGACGGGTGAGTCGATCTCGCTTCCTCTTAGAAGAGCGTTGAGTTTGCTTGTGTCAGGGATACCGAGACTGACACCATTTGACAGAACGGCGGCCACTGCCAACCCTTCATCTATGCCGCCAAACCAGCTGTTTCACGCTTTGAGCTTGGCACATACAACTTCCTCAAGGACCTCGTAGCCAAGAACAAGATCTCGTGCGACTGGGAGACCGTCGGAGGCGTCCACGTCCTTCCGTCCAAGGAGGTGCTCGACCTCGTGTCCAAGCACCTTGACCGTCTGAAGCGAGACCATCCTGATCTTGCTGACCAGGCCAAGATCGTGACGGACAAGGAAGAGCTGCAGAAGCTGCGCGTCCCCGCGGCCTTTGCGGCCGTCTACCAGCCCAACGCAGCCAAGCTATGGCCGTACAAGCTCGTGGCCTGGGTCCTTGAGCGTCTCCTCGACGAGCATGACGCCAGCGTCTTCAACCTTCAGACCAAGACACCCGTAGATCACCTCCAGCGGGTGGGGGCCACTTGGATTCTTCATACCCCCCGTGGACAAATCGCAGCTAGGTCTGTTGTCCTCGCTACCAACGCCTACACATCCCATCTTTTGCCAAAACTCAGCGGCTTTCTCGTTCCTGTCCGCGGACAAGTTTGCGCTCTGACTCCACCGGCAGACAGCTCACCCCTTGAGCATAGCCATGTATGGGAAACACCGGATGGCGGCGACGACTATCTCGTGCAGCGACCGTCAGGCGAACTAATCCTTGGTGGTGAGCGATTGGGCGTGCCCGATTGCCAAGTTGGCTTGTCACGGGACGATACCTTTGATCCTGTCGTAGGTCAGCGTCTGCGTGCCGCCCTTCACGGCGCTGTCAAGCTCAACCCGCCAGGCCAGGCCGACGACCCCACGCTTCCAGCCACATACGAGTGGACGGGTATCATGGGCTACTCAAGGGATGGCTATCCATGGGTAGGCCGAGTTCCCACAAGCCTGGGCGGCGAGGACGGCCTGTGGATCAGCGCTGGATATACAGGCCACGGCATGCCAGTTGCGGCGAGGTGCGCTATTGCAGTGGCTCATGAGATGCTGGGATGGAAGAAAGACATCGAGCTTCCTGCAGAGTATCGCATTGGCGATGGAAGAGCCGATAGGGCCAGAGTCATGGTGATCCCGTCAACCCTGGAGGAGGAGATTAGAGCGGTAATCGGGGCTGCGCTCTAAAGAAACCAACGGCAACGGTATATATATCATATGATAAAAAGCTAACCCAGTAACAAAGTATTACGTGGATGAAGCCATCCCATACCCCTATAAATGTCACCCAAAAACCCTCGGGACTGATTGTGAAGCCTGCTTGATCGTACACCAAAATCGCCCCCTTGCTACCCGCCGCAGATAGTCTGGAATAAGCAATTGTTCTCCCAACTTATACTCATCATCACCTTCTGGCTATACTATAGAGACCCGCAGACGTGCCTAGGGTCACGCCCTGCGAAGAAACACAACGGATTAGCATGCGCGCTTATCGCCGCCGCCGACCTACAGCTTGGCGCGCACCTCTCGGCAGCTGCTGACCTCGCGCTGTGCCCGTTCACGGAGCGCCTTGCGGAGAATCTTGCCCGACTGGGGGTTATGTTAGTTTTGAATTTAGGAACAATCTTGTGGAAAAAGGAACGTGATAGCTTACAGGAATCTTGGGTATGGCGTCAATAAATACTACGCCGCCCCTGAGTTGCTTGTGTCTGGCTACACGCGTGGCTAGCCACTCGGCGATGTCTTGTTCGGCTGTATCCTTTCCATCGGGTGTCTTGACGACATAGGCACGCGGTAACTCCTCGCCATCGATAAAAACCCCAACCACGGCGGCATCGGCAACATCTCCTCGCTCCAAGAGGAGTGACTCGAGCTCCGCTGGAGCAACTTGAAAGCCCTTGACTTTGATCAACTCCTTAACTCGGTCGACGATGTGGAAGAGAGTCCCTGTTGCATATTCCTCCACGTAAGCGACGTCTCCTGTGCGGAGCCATCGCGTGCCATCCGAGTCTGTGACGAGAGCTTCCTGTGTTGCAGTAGGATTGCGCCAGTACCCGCGCATCACCGTAGGACCGGTAATCCAGAGCTCGCCCGAAGTATTTGCAGTGGTGACCTCTGCTCCTGTTTCAATGTTGACCAGCCTGGCTTGACAGTCAGGCATCAGCTCGCCTACCGCTGAGCTGGAGGTCTTGTTGGGATCCCAAGAAAGAGCTGTACAGGTTGCTTCAGTCATGCCCCATCCCTGCCGTACCAAGGAACCACCCTGAGGCATCATGCTGTCTATCTCACGCTGAGTGTCCCTTGCGAGCGGTGCAGCTCCAGATGCGATCATGTCGATGCTGCTGAGGTCGGCACGTCGGGCGAGTGGGTGCTTGGACATGAGGATTAGAATGGGTGGGACAGCGAGGAGCTTGGTGATGCGGAATGTCTGGATATGAGCGAGCATCTTGGGGAAGTCAAACGAAGGCATGACGTAGACGGGTATCCGCTCGTAGGGGAAACAGCTGATGAAGTAGCCCTGACTAAAAGCATGATACATCGGCAGGAAGCATAGAGCAGCAGCGTGGCGCGTGCGAGTTTCGTAGTCTTTGTTGAGTTTCTGGAAAGTTACGACACCGAGACCGTTGGCGACATGATTGTAATGTGATATCTCAACGCCTTTGGGAATTCCTGTCTGCGAGTTTTTAGTATCTACGTCCGGTTGTAAGTAAAACAATACGGTAACAAAGCTGTGACTTACTGTTCCCGAGCTGTAGTTGAGTGTGCAAGTCACGTTTTTGGAATCCTTTGGCTCAGTCCATACGAAAGCTTCTCCCCTTTCTCTTGAAGTAATGAGTTCGATCCAGTGCCTGCTACCGTTGGGAGGCTTGGTATCGAGACCTGGCGAGTCTGGCCATGTCGAATCGAACGTGAAGACTCGACTGGTCTTCATACCTATCCGAGAGGCAGCATCTAGGGCAACGCCTACGACCGTCTCTGCGGCAATCATGAAGGAAGCCTCACTATCCTTGAGTTGAAAGGCCAACTCTCGTGCGACGTATCCTGGGTTCGCTCCCGTGTAGATGCCCCCGGCCATCCATATCCCCATCACAATGACTGGGAAGAAGATGCTGTTGCCCGAAAATAACAGGACACGGTGTCCTGGTTCGAGACCATTATCTATTAAACCGACAGCGATGCGCTTCGCAAGCAAACGGGCTTCGGAGTAGGTGAGGTAATGTGTCTGGGGATGATCGGGGTCGATCCAAGCCTTTTTGTCAGGCAGAGGTCCTGAAGGAGAACCAAAGACCCATTGTTGTATAGAGCAATTGGGGATCGAGACTGAGAAGCGCGGCTTGATTGCCATGATGCGATGGGCTGAGTCGCTAACCGAGTTGAGGTTGTCGAGTGAAGAAGAAGACATTGGATGGGGGGCAAATGTGACTTGGGATGGGGGCTCAGGAGCTTCTCGAATGAGGAAAGCCCAGGTGAATTGAGAAGGTGCAATCACTGATCAATGCCAAGATGAGAGAAAGCCTCGAGAAGGAAAGTGCACCACCCGACGGGCTCCTTCCATCGGGGGGAAAGGGTGGTGATGAGGCCTTTAGGTCCTTAGGTCTTCTCTTGGTTAAGGCAAGCCAAGGCACCCTCCTTCTTCTTCGACTCTCAGACCGGCAAACTGGTAAAATGCCAGACCAATCGACCAGTCCCACGGCAATAGTTGCATCCGTGGCTGGGATATTGGTTTTCCGATGCGATTGACCGGATATTGGACTATATATACCTATAATATGATGCGCCAGGCCAGCCATTGTGTCTCGACCTTGCCAAGGCTAAAATTAGTTCAAGCCATCACAACGCCGGCTCCCTACGCTGGCCCCGCATCACGGAACTGAAGCCGCTCAGGACGAGAGGTCGCTTGCGAGGAACGACATGGATGACGGCGAGCCGTTGAGAGGGCCTGTTCGTTCGTTCGTCAGCCGCATGCGGCCAATCTCGTTGCAGGCCCATCAGATCCAATATCAACCCTCATCGCTACACCACCACGACGAGCCTAGTCTCCCCCGTGTTAGGAGGGCCTCGAGGGCCACGACATGAGCCGCTGTGGCACGCCAATACCCAATACAAGCGTCCTGTCTCAGACTAAAAGACAGGCCTGTAGCCGAACCATTGTGCTGCCCCAGCGAAAGAGAGAAAGAGTTCAAGCCGGGTTTTCCGCCTTGTGGGCGCGATCCGCTTTTGACTTTGACTTGGGCTGACGGAACGACGCAAAGACCCTTTTAAGCTTATCTTGACCGTGTACGCGGTTCGTTTAAGCAAGTCGACTTTGGGCACGTGAGGAAGCGAGCGACGGACAACGCCTCGACTGGATGCTGTAAAGATACGCATTTTCTCTCTGATGTCTTACTAAGACCAAGCACGCACGCACGCACGCACGCACGAACGAGAGGAAATGAGGTCACAGCCGAACCCGTGATGATCCAGCGCTGTCAGTGAGAGTAGAACCCGGATCCTACATGCGCCATTGGAACGGCCTGTTAGCTAAGGTGGCCACCGTCACCCGAAGTCTTCGGACCTGTGCCGATTGCCGCACACTGGCTTCATCTCGCATCGAGTCTGGCCAAATGCTGGGCGAGCTAGAACGTTGAAACACAACATGGCAAGGACGGTAGCTGCAGACGACTGCTTTAGTAACGTGTACTTGTAGCAACCAACAAGCGCAGGGAGGCAATGGCAGATTACGCGGGCAGTCGGGGGGCGAGACGCGGTACCACGATAGGTCGCGAAATTTCATTTTCGTGGCGTGCAATCTTGTCGGTGTAAAATAAGACGGATCCATATGGGAAAATATGTTGGCAGGAGATATGTTCGGTTAATAAGGAGGACTGCAGGTGAAGAGAGCCTAAGCTGCCGTTACTCAAACCCGTCATGGTAAGCCGTTGCCTTATGTCACGAGATGATCACCCATCTCTGTAAAGTTCCGGTAAGCGAGCGAGTGCTTGGGATGCAGTATCTCAAGAGGCGATTGATATCCAAATCGATCCTAGCTCGATATCTTGCTCAACGGCTTGAGATGTGAGGGCAGATGTGCTCCTTAGAGACGGGGACTGTTGCGAGCTGTTTAGGCGGTAAGATGAGCTCCATTAAACTTTGGCTGGGGTGCGATATCAGTAGAGGGGCTTAAATATATTCATATCCCGAAGAAACAGGCTCATTCCGGTCAGGCATGGAGAAACAGAAAAGACATGGTCTTTCAGTTGATGCGATTTCGTTGGACGCATTCTTGTAATTGAAGCTGCTCGGGTACGTACCTCTAACGTCGGACCGACCTTCAGCACTGGCCAAAGCCGACATTCAGCCGAGTGCACCAATCAGGCATCTTCATTTTGCAAGCAGCTCCAACTCGATTGCTCGCTACGACGGCGACATTTTGACAAGCCGGACGACCTCACGATCGCCTAGAAAACCTCCCGCCCCCGACGACGCCGATCCCTCCTCCCCAATCGACATCACAATGGCGAGCAAGTTAACCC
>JAADYS010001258.1:0-52142 GCA_012931995.1 Fusarium albosuccineum
TCTAGAGGGATTCTCTATACTCCCTAATTTATAGCTAAATAGCATATAAAATAAGGGTCACAAAGAGAGGCAGCTAAAATAGTAGCAATAGGCACGCTTAGCATAACACAGCAGGCTCTTGCCTTATAAGTAGTACATTAATAATATATATACCTAAAGAAGAAGGCAGTAAGGTCAATTAAGTCTATTTTAGGAAGGCAGTAAGCTATTTTACCGCCTCTAACCGAAATAGGAAATACACAGGACCAAGAAGAAAGTTACACAGGACCAAGATAGTAGCCCCCAGGAGTAAGAGTTTAGTCCAAACGGTCTGCCCTCTGGGCCGCGCCCGTTGAACTGAAGAAGCTGTGTGTCTCGAGTTGTCACAATGGGCCCAGCCTCGTCTCGACCGAGGAATTGTGTGAAAAAAGGCCTGCGGTTGGCCATGCTGTGTCTCTGGCTCCCTTGCGTTTGTCTTGTCCAGAGCCCAACTCGTGATGTTTTGGTCTCCCTTGCACCCGCAACACGCGGCGGCTCGTCCAGCCCAGCCCAGCACGGCAAGGGAGGCGTCTTGAGGGGGAGGGGGGGCTTGAGCTGAAACCCCACTGTGATTGACCATCGATAGGTAGAGCTTCATTCGCACATGGACCGGGGTGCGAGGGGAGATCCCCCGGAGATTTTTCTTTTACTCTGATGCTCAGAACTCACGATTCATCACGATGCGTTGGACAGTGGCCATCCCTTCTGTCGGATTGAAAGGCTGGGACCGGGAGCTGGGCCACGTCTCCATCTCCATGTAACGCCAGAGCAAAAGAAAAGAAAAGGACATGACAATCAGCTGTCGCCAATCTCTCCATCAGGTTCCATTTCAGCAAGCATGCCCCCTCCCCCACGTCGCAAGCCACGATAGACGAGGGTGGCAAAGAGGTGATCACTGTCCACTGTTTGTTTGTTGAACCCCATGCATGCACTGTTACATTGCATCCCGCTGTGATAGAGGCTGCTTCTCAGCCGCCCATTTGCACTCTTTTTTCTTCTCGTATCATGCACTTTAACCGCACAATGACATTGATTGAGAAGGTGGATCTGCCTGCCGCTCCCTCTAACCTGTTGCGATCGAGTCCAATGTCCGGGGTCGCTCGTGACAGGCGCTTGCACACGCGCCGGCGCAGGCTTAAACTCCGTACTCGGTAGCACAATCACCAAAAACCTCTACCCAAGAGGAAGATCTCAATGTCTCCAAACGAAGCTCATCACGGGCCCTCCGATATCCGTTTTTGTCTCTCTCCCAAGCGAGCTGTCAAAGCACTTCCCTCCTCAACCCGAGGTCCGAGGGGATGGTTACTGATCGGCCAACTATCGTGTCGTCATGGTCTCGTAGTCGCTGGTCGTGAGCTTTTTGATCCCACGCGGGAAGGCTTACCGTGCTGCTGGTACCAGCCAGTCGCCGAGTTTGTGGGCTTGGGCCTTTGTCTGTGCAACAGACGTTGACTTTGAGGCGCTTTTGTTTCTGTCAAAACGGGCTTGACGGTTTCGCTTCCAAGTCGTTGAGGGCACGCTCCCCGTCGCTGACTGTGTTGGACATTCACTCACTCACTCAGCTTATCGTCAAAGAGCATGCGTGTGTCTGTGTCTGTGTAAACGCTCTCATCGTCGTCACATCACCAGACTCTCACATCACGATCACAAAACTAGAATCTAGATGCCGTTGCCGCCTTGACCACCTCGGCTGTCAGTCGAGGCAGATAATCAACTTGTCCCTTGTGAGCTGTCAGGAGATTGCGCTGTGGGTGAGATCGACATTGGGCCAGGGTTGTACCCGCGTTCAGGCACAAGATACGTATGCATCAGAAATGACGCATTTTTTATGATTACCATTTAAGAGAGGCCAAAAAAAGGCCGAGATCTAGTGCAGAATATTCCGGACGCGGAATGGTCTCCCATCTTTCCCCACGAACCCCGTCCAAGCTGGCTGGACTAGCCCAGGGTCTCCCGTGCAGGGGACTGGATGTGCCGAAAGACGTCGGCCCGCTGTGACAGACACAACGTGGGCCGTAGCCAGTTGTCAAGAGCTGAAAGAGACATGAAGCGAGATGGACAACTCAGAGTTGCCTGTCACCGGTGAAATGGATGCGCTAGACGTCCCGTAGTTTCGTCTTGATAGCATAAACAATGGCCCGCCAAGCCGCCATTCACAATCAAATGCCGGCCCGCCAAGGCCCTCAATGAATACTAATCCAGTTCATTAATCTCTTTCATTAATCTCGTGGCCTACTGAAACATCTTGGACAGGTGCTTGACCGGCCAGGCACGTGCATCTCGAAACTTTTCCACGACGCCCCTCAGCGCCCGACGCTCGTAGTGGTCCGTGAAGAAGTCGCCGTACAGCTCCATGCCAAACGCCGCGTGCACCAGCGCGGGCGGGCACGCGGGGTGGCACAGGCTGATGCCGCAGAGGTCCAGGATCATCTGCCGCACCTCGTTCTCGATTTCTCGCCAGCGGGCGCGTGGTGTTGAGTGGCCTCTGTGTCCTGTCAGCTTCTGTTCACTACTGCTGATACCCTCAGACGCAGACTCACCCCAGAAACGGATTCTCGGCCATCAGCACCATCTTGGCTATGATGCACAGCTGCATGCTCGTCACCTCGAGCACCGACGAGTACCATATCGTCGGGAATATCTCGCCGTTCGACCTGTCCGCCGCCCGCGCAAAGAAGGGCTGATACTCCCGCAGCGCCTCCTCCTCGAGCACCTCGCCCTGCTTCTGAAGCCGCACTAGATGCCAAAACGTCAGCTCAACACTCGTGCCTCGTCTCGTCTCACTCACGCCACTCTTGCTCGGACCCGTCAGCCCAGCGCCACTTGGCCACCTGCGCCGTATGCAGCACGATCTTGTTCGCCTTGGACGCCCCGAGGCCATATTCCGGGTCCAGGATCATCTTGGGCGGGTGTCGCTTCGTGAAGGAGTGGTATAGTTCTTGGCGCACTGCCATCCAATACGCTGCCTGGATTAGTGATCGTCGTCCAAAGAGGGTTTGCGATGGTGGGCTTCGCAGGACTGCGTCGATGATGGCGAGAAAGTTGACCTGTTTTTCCGCTCGCGGTCCGCCATTCTCGTTGTCGCTTCGCGCCTCTTCTTCCTCGTCGTCAATCTCTTCCAATTGTCGGAGGATCACTGCCGTGGCGATGATGCTCTCGAATCGCTCGTCGTCCTGGATGGCGTCAAAGTCGCGAAGCGTCGGAATACACTTTAGAGTATACTCGACCGCATCATGCGGCGTCAGTTTCGGGAGGAGCTGTCCTTGATACAAGATGCCTTGTGGTGTCTTGTATTTTGGCAGCCGTGTCAGATGGCGGGCTGCAAGGGCAAAGATGGCGTACAGCAGACATGGATGCTGTCTGGCTCGTTTGGGCACCACCAGTTGAAAGTGCCGCCTTTCGTCGCAGAGGTCAAACTAATCCAGGTTAGTACAACTTTATATATCATCTAGTAGGAGCAACATCACCCAATGCGACAGCTCTTCGACAAAGTAGCGAAGTAGGCAGGCTTCCTGGGGATCCTTCAGTGGAAACTTGGTTGATTCTCCAATACCATATAGTTGTTGAGAGTGAGGTGAAAGCGCTGTTTCATTGCTTCGACCATAGGAAGGTGAAGGATGATCGGGATTAGAGAGGTAGACACTCGATGTGCCCGTCACATCTCGAGGTGAACGACCTGTTCCCGGTTGCCAAGATGACGTCGGATAGCTGGGAGAGCCACCTGTTTGATGCTGTGGCTCGATAGGTCGGTTAGGATTTGGGACGGGAAAGGTCTGTGGCCTCTTCAATGATGGCGCCTCGTTGAATCCTCCAGCCTCTCTTGCTGGTGCTGGTTCGATTATATCTGTCCCAGCTGTTGAACCTGTCCCGGGTCTTCCATCACTTTGACTTGTTCTCGAGTTGACGCAGACTATCAAACAGTCAATCAAGTCTCTTTGTAAACATCCTCGTAGGCAATATCAGAACAACTTACACTCTTTAATCTCACCACTCACCCAAGTCTGGTTAGTGTTGAACGGCGCCGTCGTCGCGTTCCGAAAAACCGTCTTCTTTGCCGGTCTGGCACAGGGAAGATTTCTAACGTGACAGCGACGGCACTTTGGTTTTCCTTCGTCACCTTTGTATCAGTCAGCCTCGGCCGAAACACCGTGTCTGTTGAAGAGTGCTTACATTTGACGTGCTTCTCTGCCGGCGACAGTCAGCACCCAGCTCGTCATTCCCCAGAGCTGCACTTCACCTTTACACTGGAGACATGGTCTCTTGGCCGGTGGCATCGTCTCAGACCGCGTCTTGATACGCGCCGAAGGGAGTCATCGAGGCGTTGTCACTGGCTCGCCCCCGCCATATCCACCCGTTTTGGGCTTCATCCTTGCGTTGTTTGTCGTCACGTGAGGGCAATTGATCGCTGTTCTCACCGAGACCTGGGAGTTGCTACGTGGCTACCCTACATCGTTCAATCACAAATCTTTGTCTTGATTTTCTGCGCCATGTAGTCCAGTCTACGTCTCAAGGATACAACTAATAAATTCATTAATATTTTGAGGTGCATACTCTTTGTACGACATGCCTTCACATGCACGCTGTAGCTACAAGGATGTCTTTGTTTCGGATTAGCGTGACATGTCTCTAGCGTGATGCCTCAACATGTCAGCTTCATCTTGCAGCAAACATCGAACCATAGCCCACATTCTCCCTCCCAGCAAAGTTACCCTGGTGAAACATACACAAACATGTCGAGACAGACAAGATCCACAACCAAGCGATTGACCCGAATACGCGCCCCCACCCCCGCAACGCGTGTCCCCGATCTGGAAAGCCAGCTCTTTGACACTCCGGCCGCGTGGGAGTCGTGGCTCGACGACAACCACGCGACAAACACGGGTCTCTGGCTCCGCATCGCAAAGAAGGGCTCGGGCGTCACGTCCGTCACCTACGATCAAGCTCTGGACGTGGCGCTGTGCTTTGGATGGATCGACGGCCAGCGCAAGGCCCTCGACGCGCAGCACTTTACCCAGCGCTTCACGCCGCGTCGCAGGGGCAGTCTCTGGTCGAAGCGCAACGTCAACAAGGTCGCGCCGCTCATCGAGGATGGCCGGATGCGGCCCGCGGGCCAGGCCGAGATTGACACCGCCATGGCTGATGGGCGCTGGGAGCGGGCGTACTCTTCGTCCAGCAACGCCGACGTGCCCAAGGACTTTCAGGCGGCCCTCGACGACAACGAGGCTGCGGGCGACTTCTTCAAGACCATCAACAGGACGCAGAGGTACTCTTTTCTGCAGCGCCTGGAGACGGCCAAGAAGCCTGAGACGAGGCAGCGGAGGATCGAGCAGTATGTCACGCTTCTGGCGAGTGGGAAATGTCTATAGGTCCATCGCTGGATACGGGCTTCTAGGTTGTATTAAAGGCTCTGGTAGTAGATTAAAAGGGACATGCGTCTGAAAGAATGAGCTAATATATATCCAGGCTTGTCATGGAAAACGCGTTAATCATCGTCCTCGTAGAAGCCCTCCCCTTCTCCGTCCGACTCGTCCGCCATGTTGCTCATGAACGGGTTTCCAGAGTTCTCGTCGTCTTCACTGTCCACATCCGCAGTCCGGCTGCTTCTTTCGTCCTCGGAATCATTGTCTTCACCTCCAGAGTCATTGACTGGGTTTTCCTGCCGATGCATCCGAAGTCTTTCAGCCAGGGACAGTCGCGCGGGTGGTGCGTCTTCGTCGTCTTCGTCATCCTCGCTGTCTTCACTCCCGTCGCTTTCTTGGTCGCTGGCGTCCGAGTTTGCGTCTGGTTGGCTTTTGGGAGCATCTTCTTCTGATGCGTCGTCCTCGTCATCAGACAAGACTACGCGGGCCGAACGCGGTTGACTTCTCGCTTGTGATGTTGCAGGGTCCTCGTCATCCTCCGAATCCGACAAGACGACCTGTTCGGTTCTTGCACGTTTGTTTGAAGGCTGCACATCATCGTCCGACTCGTCATCAGAATCTGACACCACCCTTCGCTTGCGTCCTCTCGGTGCAGGGTCGGGCTGTTCGGTTTCTGGCTCTGGGCTGGAGAACTGTGCTCCCGAGCCATCGTCTGATGCCGCGTCTTCGTCCAGGTGAGAGGGCTCTAGTGGCCCGCTGTGCAGAGTGATCCCTTCTCCATCCGAAGATTCATATTCGTCCTCCACAATCTCGTCGTCGTCGATACCGTCACTTTCGTACGCATCCAGGTCGGGGCCATCATCATCTTCCTCCTCCCCGTCTGATTCGTCCGAGCTCTCGCTGTCGTCATCGTTGACATCGACGCCGAGTGTCTGCAGCATCTCGTATTTTCGAAGACCACGCTCGTATTCAAAAACAACCATGGGCCATGCCTTGACGCCCAGCTCCTTCTCAAGGACACTGTCCAAGGGTTCAGGCAAGTTGTCCCATACTTCGCGGCGGATTTGATATTTGGCAAAGTCCGGATGATTGTCCAGGTCTGGCCAGCAGTACAAAAACTGCAAATCCTCTCCATAACCAGGTTCTTTTTCGTACGTCTGTGTCAGATAGTGGTTGACGAGATCAGACGTGCACCAAGCCATGTGAGCTTTCCGGCAGTTGGAACTCGACAGACAAATGAAGAAGTCTTCTAGAAGCTCAAACTTTGAGACGAGGCTGGCAGCAGCTGACCCGTCTACGTCATCCAACGTCTCCCAACCGCCGAGAGCGAGCTTTTTGATTTCGCTGGCAAAACCTGCAAGGTGAAAGATGCTGTTGCTTGGCGGGGTGCCGAGTCCGTTTATCAGGACCACGTCTGTATCACGGTTGAAGGCGACAACGGCGTCTCCTTCGCCTGCATCAATACTGAGGGAATGGGGAAAGGCCTTGGCGGCCATGGCGCGCGATTCTTGATGAACGGCGAAAACGGTGCGCAGGTTCCTGGTTTGGTCCTCGAGTGCCAGGCCATCGCGGACAGTCCAAACGGGCAGGTCTCCACCGCCGGGATGCCTGGCGGTTCCATAAGAGATGCCAAAGTCGAGAACGCGATGTCGAGCGCGCAATTCCGGACAGAAAAAATCCCAGACGCGCTGGCGCAGTTCGATGGGAAACCGACAAAATTGCGGAAAATGAGTGATGCTGGATTCGTCAAAGTGTCGGTTCACCCCCTCGCCGTCTGAAGACTCGTCGCTGGACTCATCTTCGCTGCCCTCGGCGGCCATGGTGTCGAGCAGGCCGCCTCCATCGTCAGAGTCCTCGGAGCTGTCGTCGTTGTCGGATTCATTTTCATCTTGGCTGGACTCGTCCTCTTCGCTGTCGACGTGCTCCTTGGGATTTTCATGGTCGGAGGGAGATGATGCCATTTTGGTGCGTTTTCTTTGAGACGATGCTGCAGCATTACGCGCTCGCGCTGACGGGCGAAGTCTGCAGGATGACCCGTGATCACGTGATGGTTTGTCTGGCATGCACGTGATTTGCCGGCATTCCATTACGGATCCAAAAATGCAGCCTCCTCAGGCATTCATCCTTTCAACATGGATAAATTCCCATGAGAAATGCACTGCGACAATGCCCCGTGTTTGTCACAAATGCATCAAACTAGAAAAAGTCGTCGATGCCGTCAGCTTGGGGGTTCGGCATTTCATGGTTCCCCGAGCCCCAGTTATGACGCCCTGACTAAGTCTTTGCGATACGCTGAGTGCATGCCCCAGGCTTTGTCATCCACCCACCTGCCTGAATAGCTTCGCGCCATGGCATCCCTGGCGGCCTCTGATTCGAGGGCCCATCTCCACCCGCTCTGTTAAGGCTGAGATGTCGCTGGTCTTGGCATTCTCCGAAACCTTTTTCGCTCATGATTGCTCAGGGTTCAGATTGGTAACGCTTGCAAATTGCACCTGTAGCGCTTGCTGTAGGCCTGCGGCGTGCTACGTATGCACGTCGCCAGTGCAATCATCACCATCGTGTAATGTAGATATAAAGGGCGGCCGCTCGGCGGGACAAACACGATAGCATTCAGCATCAACACAGCATCTTTCAGTCTCACACAACCCAATCACCCATCTTTCAAAAACAATCACATCTTCACCTCCAAAATGTCCAAGATCCTCACCGTTTTCGGCGCCACTGGCAACCAGGGTGGCTCTGTTGTCCGAGCAATCCTCAACGACCCCGCTCTATCCAAAGAGTTCAGGATTCGCGGCATCACCCGCGATGTCTCCAAGCCGGCTGCCAAGGACCTCGCCTCCAAGGGCGTCGAGGTCGTCTCTGTAAGCGCATCCATTGTCCTCTGATTCTGTTCAAAAGCTCACATCCCCAGGCCGACATGAACACAGCAGAGCAGGCTGCCCCCGCCGTCAAGGACGCACACACAGTCTTCCTCGTCACCAACTACTGGGAGACCGAGAAGGGCAATGGCGAGATTGCTCAAGGCAAGGCCGTTGCTGATGCTTGCAAGGCTGCCGGCGTCAAGCACCTCATCTTCTCGTCTTTGCTCGACACCAAGAAGATCAGCGGAGGTCGATTGACCCACATCAAGCACTTTGAAGGAAAGGCTGAGATTGAAGAGTACATTCGCAAGATCAATATCCCCGCCACTTTCGTCTTGCCTGGATTTTTCATGTCCAATTTGTTCACGACGATCAGGAAGGGCGAGGATGGAAGCTATAGCTGGGCTCTCCCCGTCTCTGCCGAGGGTGGCAAGCTGCCTCTCTTCGATGCCGGTGGGGACAGTGGTAAGTCGACAAACATCATAAGATCATGATCGTCACTAACATTGACATAGGAAAATTTGTCAAGGCGGCCATCAAGCATTTCCCCGATGTGCTCGGCAAGCGCATCTACGCTGCTACAGACTACTACACCCCCTCTCGGGCCATCGCCGAGTTCTCCGAAGTCATTGGCAAGCCTGCGACTTTTAACCAGGTTCCCGCCGAGACCTTCAAGTCTTTCCTCCCTGCTCCCATTGCAGACGAGTTGACCGAGAACATGCAGCTGCTGGAGGACCCAGGTTACTATGGAGGTGCTGACCTCAAGGAGAGCTTGAGTCTGTTGGATGACAAGCCCATCACCTGGAAGGAGTTTGTCCAGAAGTACCGCGCCAAGTGGGAATAATTTATATCAACACAATTTAAATAGTTTCAAATCATCTAATTAAATAATCAACTATCATTCAAGCATTATGCGGTTCACGCCTTGTTTGCCAACTGGGTACTAGGGGGATGTTTCCTAGATCGTCAAAACTCAACCTAGTTGTAGTAAAAGATTACCACGCTTGTCCCCTCTTATCCGGTGTGAGGAGCATTTGCAAGTCATACCTACAGGATGGATTCAGCTAAGCTAGCTAAGCGATTTCTCCATCTTGGCATTGCCTAAACCCCAAGTGGCTCAGGCATACGAAGGTCAGGGGTGGCCGACTCTTAGGCCCCCCAAGCAGACGTTTTGATGCGGAGTTAGGTTGGGGAACTGGTCAAGGGTTGGTACGACCACACCACAACCCGTCGAGGTGCACATGCCAATAACTACTAAGACCGGGAATAAAGCGGCCTGACTGTTGTCATTAGGTCCAGCTTGACGTGAGCCTACTTGTTCTCTTGAAGTGGCTGCTCTAGCAAGCACTTCTCTGTTGAATTTTGGGTCCAACCAGTTGACAAAAGTAATAACCAGAGTGTCAAATTTTCTTGTCCAAGGCAAAGTACCTTTCGGATATAGAGCTTTTATCATCTACTCCTTACCTGAGACCTCCCGCAAGAAGAATCTCCTGGCCCGTTAGATAGCCCGTCTTTGCCATCCTTGAAGCATGTGAGTAATCCACCCCTGTGAGAATCGAATTGAAGCACTTACATTACGACAATATTCGAGACTTCCTCTGGTTCTCCTAGTCGGTGTACAGGAATACTAGCTGCAATAGCCAGCCCTGGATCTTGCTCTCTTAAGGCCTCCATGTCGGCGTTGCTTTGCCAGGTCCTGTATCCAGGGTCAGTAAGATTTCTTGTTTTTTATGGGTGGAGCTCATACTGTGACTTGGGAGTTGGTATCATGCCTGTGGATCCGATCAAGGCAGGCAAAACCTGAATAAAGATTAGTATGGACAAGTCAAAGAGGCGTTGAAATACTCTTACAATGTTCACTGTTACTCCCTCTGGGGCGAGCACAGTTGCTAGATTCTGGCCCATCGAGCTGGAGTCAATGTTAGCATGTGTTGAATGCATTGTTGCAAGCTGGACGTGCCTAAGTGCTCCCTTGGTGGCCGCGTAATGGCATCCATTGATGCCACCACCACGGCTAGCGATGCTGCCGACAAGGATGACACGACCCCAGTGCTGGGCACGCATTCCTGGCAAACAGGCCTTGGTGACGGCAAACTGGCTCCGGGCGTTGACTTCCATCACTTCATCCCAGTCATCTTCTTCGATGTTCTGGATATCACGAATTCGCTTGCCCACGCCAGCGTTGGCAACAAGAATCGACACCGCCGAGTGTCTCCCAGCCACGTCAAGATGACCCAATACAATTGGAACCAGAGCCCTCGTCTCTTCACGATTAGAGAGATCTACACCAACACAGAAGAAGCGCTGCCCTTGATATAGCTCTCGAAGCTCACTCGCCAGCTTCTCCGCCTTGTCCTGTGAAACGTGAGCCACTAAGAGTCTTGGCCAAGAGCACACAACCATACCTCACTCGAGGAATAATGGAGGGCAACGTCGCAGCCCTCGGCGGCTAGGGCCCTAGCACATGCGGAGCCAATCCCTCCAATGTGCGGATGTTAGCTTGGCCTACATGGATGGGGATGAGGGGTTACCCACCTTGCTCCGGTTACGAGAGCGAGGCGCCCGCGGACTCGATTGTCGACGGTCTGGATCTGATATGTCGTCATGGTGAGCAGAGCGGCCGAGCAAAAGGAGATTGAGGTGTTGCAGACGGAGATGAAGAACCGAGAGAGCGTTCTCTAAATCCGGGGACGAGATGAGATGCTCCAGAGCAAACGGACAGCTGTGCGGGGTAGTCTCGTCCGAAAACGCCGATCCGCCGAAGCTATCTCCATCCCCACACGCACACACACGCCGCACGGTTGGGGATGGAGAGGGCCAAGAGTTTACTGAGACGACATGTGTGCACAGCCACCATGGGGAACGGGCTAGCTTGTGTCACATTACAGGCTTCACGATGAATGCTTGACTCGAATATATCCACAGTTTTGGGTGCTGGTTTTCGTCGATGCTACCACGATCTGACGCCGGTTCCGGTCCTCGGCTAATGTGCTGGAAGCATTCAGTCTGAAGCCGAGAATTTTGTCTCGAGAGAGTACAGAAGCAGTCAATACCCGAGCATATAGACATCACAACATGCAGTTAGGTGACTGTCAGTCAAAGTGAGGCTAACGACCATGACTCGGACAAAAGACATTTAACCTAGTGGAGCAGAGTCGCGTTGAGAGAATTAAGCTTAATTCATCCAGGGCAGTGCCATAAGCGGGCAGGGTCCAGACAGTGAGCAGAGGTCCATTACAAACAGACAGTTCCAGATGGACCACGTCTGGACCATCGGTGTTGATCCTTGGGATTGCATCCGGGCTTTTCCGATCTGGCACTCGAGACGATGACTCCCAAGACAGATCTCCAAGATGAATCCCCAAGGGTCCTATGCAGAATGAGCCAGTCATGACAGCGACCGAGACCGAGCATGAAACAATCAGTCGTGTGTGCAGATCCAGGTTCGTCCTCGGCTGTTAGTAACGGAAACCAATGCCCGGGGGGTCGGAGAGTCCACTTGCAATCCTTCGACGCAACAGTAAAGGTGCCCGCGTGAACACGAATAAAAATGCCTCGCGGTGCGGCCACCAGGGAGCCAATTCGGCTGCTCTAATCCCTTCTCGTTTGAATCGAACGTTTCTGGTGCAACATCAGCCCAAGATGAATTGGAGACGGAGCGGGGTCGGAGGGCAATTCTGTTCTCCGACTCGGGGCCACCCCGGACGCCACAGCTTGCTAAATCAGCGGCCCGGCGCGTAGATCTCTGGGCTTTTGCTCTCTCCTTCGGCGGAGTCTACACCGAGAAATCCCCCGCATTATACCCTGGATCCCAGCCTGCGAGTCATGGCCTCTCACGTCCGACTTGACGCAGAGAATACTGGTTCGAGGATTCCATTATGTACTCTGAGCGTGACAGAGGTGGTTACTGAGCTATTAAACAGGTGCTAGATTTGCCTGGGCCGTGGAGATGTCACGTTCTTAAGTAGCACTCGTCAAGACACGCATGTAACGCAAATATTCCCTTTACCTACAACAGCCTGCCAATCCCCTCACCATGGCTCTTGGCATCTCCACCAGTGCGCTGATGCTTACAGGTAATACGCCGACGGGCGCAACACCAGCCCACCCTAAACAGAGGGGACGACCATGGGGTTGAACAAGTCCAACCTGTTCTTCCCCGTGGGGAACCCGGGGAAGCAGGGAATCGAGGTGCAACAGCCGTGGATCATGCCCGTTTTTACAGACCCTGTGATGTCCTGTATGAACAAAAAAGTAGAAAAAGGCCTCGGTCCCCCCAAAGATTGGGGAAGGACAAGACACACTTTTGCTCGTGTATCGTCTTATTCACTGCGTCTCGCAACTTAAAACTCTACAAAAACCAAAAAACCGCTTTCCAGCTTCGCGCTCTTCTCGTCTTTACCAGAATAACCTATGGGCTTTAACACTCATGCGTCGGGCACCAATGATCCGCCTGAGGTGCGGAACTGGCGAATCCACCTAATCGCCTTGGTGGCCAGCATGTCTGCTCTTGCTAGTGAGTCCCCAGCCTTGTTCTAACGCTCATGGGATGTGATGCTAACTGAGTACCAGTGGGGTGAGAACTCTGAAATACCTTCAAACCGTCGTCTTCTAACGTGAAATCTGTGAAGCTATGACACCGCTGTGATCGGGGGCACCATGGCCCTAGACTCTTTCATCCGAGATTTCGATCTCCTCGACCTCGAGAAGACGGAGCGTGATACTATTCAGGGAAACATTGTTTCCACGTTCCAGGTACTACCCTACACAAACCCTTGGATCATGGCAGCTTGCTCATCTAATACTGTTGTTCTAGGCCGGCTGCTTCTTTGGTGCTCTGCTCACCTTCCCCATCGCAGAGAAATGGGGTCGCAGAAAGACCATCATGTGTGCCTCCCTCATCTTCTTGCTCGGCGGCACCCTCATGACCGCCGCCAACGGAAACATGAACATGGTTATTGGAGGCCGAGCCGTAGCTGGACTCGGCATCGGTGCCTCCTCTCTCACTGTCCCCGTCTACATTGCAGAAACAGCCCCTCCGTCGATTCGTGGCCGTCTCGTCGGTATCTTTGAAATTGCCTCGCAGGGAGGCGGTATGCTGGGCTTCTGGATCAACTATGCTACTGACCGTACTATTGACGTCAACTCCAAGACGCAGTGGATTATCCCTCTGGCTCTGCAGCTTGTTCCTGGCGTTGGGCTCTGCCTCGGCATGTTCTGGTGTCCCGAGTCTCCTCGATGGCTCGCCCGTGGTGACCACTTTGAGGCCTGCGAAAAGATTCTCTGCATGATTCGAGGTCTCGAGCCTAGTCACGAGTACATCCGCCGCGAGATGGGCGACATCAGGGCGCAGGTGGAGGAGCGCAGTACCAACAAGATGAGCAAGAAGCAGCAGTTTATGAAGCTGTTCCAGAAGGGCGTCCGCAACCGCATGGGCATCGGTCTGGCCCTCATGTTCCTGCAGAGCTTTACCGGAGTCAACATCATCACCTACTACGCCCCCCGCATCTTTGAGAGTCTCGGTGTCTCGGGTACGTCGTTGAGGCTCTTCTCGACGGGCTTCTACGGCATCGCCAAGACGCTTGGCATGTTCCTCTTCACCTTCTGGGTTGTCGAAAAGGTTGGACGCCGCAAAGGCTTGATCTGGGGCGCTGCTCTTGGCTGTATCCCCATGTGGTACATTGGAGGCTACGTCATGGAGGCCGACCCAGCTGCCGCCGCCGCCGCCGGAGTCATCAACCGTGATGGCTGGGGTTATCTTGCTATCGTGTGCGTCTACATCAACGCTGTCATCATCTGCGCGACCTGGCAGGGCATCACGTGGACGTACGCGTCCGAGATCTTTCCTCTGGATATCCGTATGCTGTGCGTGGCGCTCACGACGGCCGACACGTGGTTGGGATCATTCATCATCGCTCGATCGACGCCTTATATGATCTCGGATCTGGGATACGGAGCGTATTTCTTTTTCAGCGCGATTCTGGTGTGCATGGGCATCTGGGCGGCATTCTTTGTGCCGGAGACGAAGGGTATGTTGAGCCGGGTGCTGATGTTGGTCTTGAGAGTATCGACATGCTAACAATGTTGCAGGAAAAACCCTCGAGGAGATGGACGCGCTCTTCTTGAAGCCAGTTTACAAGACGGTATGGGCACAAATACGAGGCAAGGAGGTAATAGCGGCGGACCGCTCCGAGTCGCCGTTCGAAGACAACGAGAAGGAAAAGGAGCTTAGGATACCCTAGTCCCCCAATCTCGGGGGACAGCCTCTGTTGTGCAGCCGTAGATAACTGAGAGCTTGCTTATTCGGCTGCAACCGCGCGTTTCCCACGCATTCGTCTGACTGTGCCGCGTCTTCCCAAGGCTTCCAGAACAAATTAAGGTGGGATTTAGAGCCACCACACCTTGACTCTAGTGATTACTAGCAGCTGGCATCCATGTTGAATGATCAGCGGCCGGAGGCGCCTTTGTTTGGGTTATGGTTTGGGCTAGCCAGGGATCCCCCTTGATTCCGACCGTGTCAGACCTGGTGTGTGCCGCCGGTGGAGGGGGACTGGGCGCGGGAGCACCGGTATCTCGCATCTCAAGAGGGAAGTATCCGACGGGCACCCACGGTCTTGGCTCAATTACAGCATCTTTACTTGATCGATCTGTTTTCACGTAAAAGGCAGGTAAGATGGCCGGCCATGACCAGAGCATTGGGTCCGTTCCTTTTGGCTTTTGGCTCGACAGGGAGCGGGCCTTTTCCCCCGCAAGCTTTCCGGCCTTCCCCAGGTTCTCTAGCGATACCCTCGATAACTATTAGTAATAGGCTTTTGCACCGGGCCAATTGCCAGGCTCGCCATCGACCGAGTCAAAGGTGGCATCTCCCCAACGGTCGGGGCGCGCATCCGACTGCCAAATCACATTATCATGGGCCGCGACGCCATTGGCCTGTCCGTGGCCTGACGGGGGATATGGTGATGTCCGCCCGACTTGCCTGTTTGGGGCGTTTTTTATTGCTCTGCCTTTATTGCCAAGAGGCCGTGGTCCACCGGCGGATTCGCAACCAACGAGTGAGAGCAAGAGGGACAATCGTGTCTGCGACCGGGGTCCTCGTGACAAGTCGTTGTTGGCCGGTGAGAGGAGAGAGCGTCTCCCGTCGTTCCTCGCATGGATGCGATGCTCAGCCGCAGCTCCCGAACTGTGCTGCATGCGGCGCTGCTGCTTGTTTTGTCTTGTTTTGTCTTGGGACGCAATGCTGTCTCTCTCGGCCGGTGGCACAAGATGGCACGTTGTACCCACTCAAAGGATCTCGCGACGGGGGTTGCTCTACCGGCACTTGAGTTTCTGTCGGCCTCCAACATGACCGAGAGAATTGACTTGCGATAACGACCTGTTCCCACTCCGTATCCATAATAACGACCCGCCGTTCCCCAGATCCATCAATGAGTTGCAGGGACCTTATCTCGACATCTGGCAACACGGACAGGCCGGTACTCTGTACGGCGGCGGCAATCTGATGGGGCGATTCTGCGACAGCCGCGAGACAAGAATGAGATGACCGTCAACCGTTGTGGCTTGGAGTGAGCCGAGGCACCGTCAATGGCGCATGCGGTTGGCGACGGGCTTTACGAGTTGCAGAGGGGAGTCTGAGAGTTGTTGTTGGTTCAGGTACCTACCTACCTCATTTGCTCTCGTGAAATGATGATGAAGCTGTTGTTCGCGGGCCAAGGCATGGCCAGAGTCGAGAATGTGATTCTACCTTCCCACTTGAGAGAGATGAACTCCAAAAATACCCAAGCCCAAGGACTTGCAACTGTATCGGGGAACGTCCGCGCGTCTACGCGGCGGCCCATGTCGTCGGGTTCTGACAGTTTGGACTCGTCCTGTCTGTCCGGCGCGTCTACAGTGAGGCGAATCATTTTGGCGTGCAGTCCACTGTAACCTGCCACTGAGAACAGCATCGCCACTAAACACAGAGAACCCCAATCCCCGTGTGCACAAGGACATTTCCGTGCACCACCACCACCACCTCCACAAACCCCCGTCCGTCATCAGCTCGTACATTTTTTTAACCGTCTTTTAAGCTTCATGATTAGTCTGCCCCTCGGATTGGCCCTCCCCCAAAGCGCCACTTAACAAGAAGACACAGACAGGCGTTAGGCGCACCGCACTTCTCCCAAAAGTGCCAAGTCGGACGGACCCCCCAGTCCGAACAGGCCCCCTCCCCCCTCGGCGATCGATCCAAACACCTTCCCTTCTCAGTAGCAACCCCGTCGGGCCCGGCTCAGATAGGGTCACGCGTCGAAGCGAGATAAGCAGCGATAGCTGCACCCAGCACCGCCGCCTGGGAGACGAGTGCGGGGACCCCGGTGCGTAGAGCTGGCCAATTGGACACAAACATATCCCCCCCAGCTTCGGATCGTGAGGGAGAGACGGACACAAACTGTGAATTGCTCTGCGAAGGGAGACAGGTGCGTGTGTGTGGGGAGAGAGGACAACGCTTCCGCTGCCGCTGGCGTAGGAGGCGTTTTAAGCCGTTGATGGAGGCTGCCGGGGGGAAGGGTGCTAACTGTTGTCTTCTCGTCCTCTTCCTGATGCTCTTTGTGCTGTTTTGTTGCAGATGCAAGACAACCAACGCCCATCCCTGGATGACTCGGAAGCTCCAGCGCAGCCAAGACTCGCCTCACCCCGTCGAGCCTCAATAGAAGCTTTTGGGCGCTCGAGAAGGAGGGGGACCTTTTGGGGGCCTCGTCGTCCTCCTCCCTATCTCGTCTGATACGGCTGCTGCACATCCCTCTTGGCACTCACATGGTGCTACCACCTCTGGCTGTTGTCTCGCCGGTGCTTGGCACCCCTAGCTCTGCCTCTTTGCTTGGGAGGATCGTAGAATACCCTCCTCCTGCCTGTTTTGCCTTCGCGTGCCACTGCTACGCTACCGTGGTACTGTACCGTACATTGCATTGCACGACCGAGGGCATGGATGGAACGGCGGGACCCTGGTGCCGGTCCTAGATAAAGTGTCGCCCGTCCCGCCCGCTGTTTTCCTCTGCATGTTGATCACTCCCCTCTGTTTCTCCTCTGCGCTAGGTCTCTCACAAGCCTTGCACTTTTTGCGCTTCGCCAGCGTCAATTCTTCTTCTCTTGCTCTGCCATTGAGTCCGTCCGTCCTTTCGCCATGACCACCAAGGACGCCGCCCTCGACGTGGGCCCCGTCACGCCCCCGTCGCTCAGCCATGATCCCGAGAAGGACTCTGCCCAGGTCGACCACATCCCTGAGGACTTTCGCGAGAAGGACTTTATGACCCGCAATGGTCTCAACCTGCGCTCGTTCCAGCGTCGTAAGTAGCCGTCGCATTGTCGCAGCGCAATCAATGACTGTGCCCTAACATGAGACTCCCACAGGTGATTGGGGTACTGGCGTCGTCGAGCTCGATCGCTCCATGAAGAAGCGCCATCTGCACATGATTGCCATTGGTGGTTCCATCGGTGCCGGTTTCTTCGTCGGATCCGGAGGCGCCCTCACCAAGGGTGGCCCCGGCTCCGTCTTCCTCTGCTTTAGTATCGCTGGTGTTATGATCTTTAACGTCGTCCACGCTCTTGGTGAGCTCGCTATCATGTATCCCGTCTCTGGTGGTTTCTACACGTACTCTACTCGCTTCATCGATCCTTCTTGGGGTTTCGCCATGGGCTGGAACTATGTGAGTGCCTCTCAATTGCACGCCCCCGCAACTCCGCTAACAAGCCGCAGGTCTTCCAATGGCTCATCGTCTTGCCGCTCGAACTGACAGTCTGCTCCTTCACGGTACAATATTGGAACAAAAACATCAACGAAGCCGTGTGGATCACCGTCTTCTGGGTCTTCATCATCGTCATCAACATCTTTGGAACACTGGGTTATGCCGAGGAAGAGTTCTGGAGCTCGTGCTTCAAGCTTGCCGCCATCATCATCTTCATGATCATTGGCGTCATCCTCGTCTGCGGTGGCGGCCCCGAGCACGGCGACTTTAGCGAGTACCAAGGCGGCAAGCTCTGGCACGACCCCGGAGCCTTCCAGAATGGATTCCGAGGCTTCTGCGGTGTCTTTGTCACGGCTGCCTTCTCCTTCTCCGGAACTGAGCTTGTCGGTCTCGCCGCTGCTGAGTCTGCCAACCCCGCCAAGGCTCTCCCCGGTGCCATTAAGCAGGTCTTCTGGCGTATCACTCTGTAAGTTCTCTGTGTCGGGAAACATGGGAATGTCCAATGCTAATGGGCAACAGCTTCTACATCGTCGGTCTCACCATCGTCGGCCTGCTCGTCAGCTCCAGAGATGAGCGTCTCCTCAACAGCGCCAACCCCTACAAGGACGGTGTCTCTCCCTTCGTGCTTGCTGGTCTCGATGCCGGCCTCAAGGGCTACGATCACTTCATGAACTTTGTCATCTGCATCTCTGTCGTCTCCATCGGTGTATCGGCTGTCTACGGTGGTTCCCGTACCCTCACTGCTCTCGGTGAGCAGGGCTACGCCCCCAAGTTCTTCACCTATATTGATCGCTCTGGTCGCCCGCTTGTTTCCGTCGGCTTCACCCTTGCCTGGGGCGGTCTCGCTTACATCGTCCTTGCATCCTCTGGTGGTCTCGTCTTTGACTGGCTCCTGGCTGTCTCTGCCCTTGCTGCCCTCTTTACCTGGGGTTCCATCTGCCTGGTATGTTGCTCCCATCTACCCTCTTACTGAACCTTTCTAACCAAGAAACCTGCAGGCTCACATTCGCTTCCGAACTGCCTGGAAACGCCAGGGCCGATCTCTCGACCGCATCCCCTTCCACGCCTGCGGTGGTGTCTGGGGCTCATGGATGGGCCTGACCCTCTGCGTCGTCATTTTTACTGCCCAGCTCTACGTCGCCATCTGCCCTCCCGGAAAGTCCGGCTACGGTAATGCCGAGGACTTCTTTATGGCTTGTCTCGCTATCCCTATCGTTATCGCCTTCTGGGTTGCCGGCTTCATCTGGAAGCGAACTGGATGGCTCACCATTGACCAGATTGACCTCGACACTGGTCTCCGTGAGCATGACTGGGACCACATCAACGCCTACCGCGCCCAGGTTGCCTCGTGGCCTAAGTGGCGCCAGTACCTCCACAAGTTCATGTAAGATGGAAGCTGGTGGTCTCTTGATCGGTTCCGGCTCTTGTCTTGGAAACATGACACACACTGTATTTACTCCCTCGTTCACGAGGCTTTCCTGTTAATACCCACTCAATATACCGGTTTTGCATACATATCTTGCATGTTTTGCATGTCTTGCATCGTCATAATCATGATATAAATGTGATTGTCGCTCGTAGCTCATTCATACTATCTTGGTCAGTGAAATCCGAGTCAAATCCCAGTCGGCTCGAGTGGGATTAGTGGCGTTGGGGTTCGGCCATCCCGCTCCATCCGAGCGGGATTGGCATGGTTGACAAAATGATGGAACGTCCAATTTGTCATTGTCGTTTGACATTTTGACGCCCTTTGAACGGCATTGTCTGTATAATAAATTCACCTTGTCGTGCTCATTCTTGAGTTTGTTGTTGTACCTGATCGACAGGAACATTTCACCTTGGCACACTCGGCACCCTTGGCACCACCCTTGGCAAGCTCACACCCTCAAAGCAAAAATAACCACGATGCTTGACGAGACTCTATTATACCTGCTGGCCGATGCCGACGAGCACGGGACCAACTCATCTCATAAAGAGTATTTTCAGCATTACAAGCAACATCTGTCACACCTCGAGACATCGTCAAAGCTTGGTCTTCTCCAGGAGCTGCTCTGCGTTCGCCCACCCCAGCCGCTCTTACCAGACGACACTCTTCAAAAGATTGACTCGGTTCTTTTGCGAAGTGGAGGGCACCGCATCTTTACTGATGTTGCCTCTTTGACTCCATCACGGGTGATCAAGCGTGATGAGGGTGCTGATATCAATCTTCACCTGTGGAGAGGTGATATTACCACCTTGACGGGCATTACTGCCATCACCAATGCCGCAAATAGTCAGATGCTGGGATGTTTTCAGCCAACGCATCGCTGCATCGACAATATTATTCATTCGCGAGCAGGACCTCGCTTGCGGGCAGAGTGCTTCCAGACTGTTGAGGACAACGGGAGAGAACTTGAACCTGGCGAGGCACTGGTGACTCGAGGCTATGCTCTCCCTGCTTCGCATGTCATACATACCGTTGGACCGCAGCTATCTCGCGGTGCCTCGCCGACAGAAATTGAAAGGAAGCAACTGGCCAAATGTTACGAGTCTGTGCTCGAAGCTCTGGAGGCACTCACCCCAGAGGATAATGTTCGGAAGGCGGTTGCGCTTTGCTGTATTTCAACTGGGCTCTTTGCTTTCCCAGCTAAAGAAGCGGCCGAGATCGCACTGGCAACTGTTCTTGAGTGGCTCCGCGAGCATCCAGACACGACGATATCTGATATTATCTTCAACACTTTTACCGAGTCAGACACGATGATTTACTCCAACTTGTTTGACGCTTTGCCGGAAGATTGGATTCCGCCCAGCTCAAGTCCTAAGCCATTCCCACTGACTGGTTCTGTTGCTCTAGCGCGAGACTGGCTCAACTCTGCAGACGCCGTCCTCGTCAGTGCAGGTGCGGGCATGTCAGCCGCGGAGGGCTTGGACTATCACTCAAGAACGCTGTTTGCCGAGAACTTGCCCGGATTTCTAAAGCTTGGCCTTAAATCGCTGTACAGTGTCATTGGGTACAACGGATGGCCGTCAGAGGAACACCGATGGGGATACTTCTTTAGCCATATGAAGATGATGGCGAACTGGCCCAAGACACCGACTTACCAGGCTCTTCTGCCGTGGCTGGACAAGTTTGGCCCAGATGCCCATGTTCGGACTTCGAATGCGGATGGATTGTTTCTGGCCAACGGCTGGCGGGAGCAACAGCTGTCTACTCCTCAAGGATCTTATGCCGTCCTGCAGTGTCTCGAGAAGTGTCGCGTTGAGGCCACAACTCCATCTGCGCCGCTATTTGCCGATGCAGCCCCGTACCTAGACAAGGTGACGCAGAAATTGACCGACCCGAGCAAGGTTCCACGCTGCAGATTCTGCGGCGCCAAGATGAACATTTGCGTCCGTGGTGGGTCGTGGTTCAATGATGCCCCGTTCCAAGAAGCCGAGAAGAGATGGAAGGCCTGGAAGTCGCGGGTGATCCGGGAAAAGAAGAAGGTCGTGATTCTGGAGCTTGGCGTTGGCATGAACACGCCTGGAGTCTTGAGATGGCCTAATGAGGATCTCGTCAGTAGGGGCGATGGCCTGGTCAAGCTGGTGCGCGTCGGGATGGGGCCTGAGGCGGTCGTGCCGTGGGAGCAGGAGGACGAGGAGCTGAGCACGTCGATAGAGGGCGACATTGCGCAGATAGTACCTCTTTTGTTGACATAGAGAATAGAACAGAATAGAATATATTGAGTCTCATGTCTGGTTGGCGTCCCACGCGGTGAGGTCACACGTCATCGCCCGAGGCTCTGGAGAGGCGCATGTGCTAAGCTATGGGTCTTCGGCACGCCCGCGTGGCTGTGGCGCCCCACTGTTGCCCACTGTAACTCTAGGGGACTCTTAAGGGCCTGAGAGCCCACTGCCGCCTTATTGCCAGACTCACGATTTCTTCACTTGGCATCTGCATTTGACTCGACGTGCACAAATACGATGCCCTTCTCATAGCGACGAACCATGGCGGTCGATGCCCTCTCCAAGCTCGCTACCGCTGGTGAGGCCGTCTTTCAGAACCTTTCCAAGAAATGGTGAGCCCCCCATCTCCTAATGAAACACGCCCTGGGCTGACAATCTGCAGGGAGGATCGAAAGATCAGCCGAGAACAACGCGCAAAGCTCGCAGAAGAGATTCGCCAGCGAAATGAGTTCCTCAACCTGGTCACACAAAAGGTCACGGGCGAATCAGCCCTCGAGATGACGCCTCTGCGATGCGATCCCAGCACCAACCACAAAGCCGTCTTTCTCGTCACGACACCCATCGCCTTTGGAAAATTTGAACTCTCTGAGCACAGCTACAAGCTCTTGGCCAGACACGTCGGCATGAGCCTGAGCAGCGTCAGCCACTGGGCGCTTTGTGTCATCGACAGGAGTCTTGGGAAATGTTATTGCTACGATTTGATGAGTGACCGTCTTGAGCTAAGCGCGTTGGGGAAGAATTACTTTCGCGTCGCCGTGATAACGCCCGAGTTTATAGAGACGTGGAGCTCTTGCTATTATATCGGCGAGACGACAAAGCCACATCAAGAAATCCAGGACCTAGGTGAGTTCCACGAGGATGAAAGCTTTCGGGAAAAAACTAACCATGTTTTAGGTCGGTTACACATGGAGGCCAATCCTCGATATCGTCTGCTCTCAAATAACTGCCAGCATCTGGTCGACAGCCTCGTCAAGGAGCTGTGCAACGGCAAGGTCATCAGCCAGGCAAAGCTGGACGAGGAGCTTTCCCTGGCTTCTCCCAAGATTGCGCGAGATCTGATTGTAGCACGGGTGAGGTCAAAAATGGACGTGGGAGGCGAGACGGAGGATAGCGCCTCGGTCAAGGAGTGCTTGGACGCCTTCAAGAAGCATTGGGGAGACGGAAAATCAGCTTAATTTCGTCATGATGGCTCCTGGCTGAGGGCTACCATTTATACCAATTAATCAAATAGACTTAATTCACTACTCGAGGATTCATTCTTGAGAGACTGCCGTAACATTTCGCTCACCACGAATCTTGTCGTTAGAATCGTCTCATCTGGAACAAGTGGAGGCTGAGAGGTACAGTTCTTGCATCAAGCAGTAAAGCCTCAAAAGAATATCATTCAAATTCAAAGGAACTGCTCTGACCAGGAGTGGTGGCCCAATCATTGATTGAATACAGCTGCGCAACCCAGAGCCAGTGGGTCTTATTTAGGTGCCGAGGTTCGAGATACCAGATGTCGCGATACCTCATATCATCCAATCCCTAGAAAGAACAAGCTCGGGATTTATATCCGAGTCTGCTTCATCCTCCATAATCTCTTCATCGACTGGTTATGCGGGGAATGTGATCATGGGAGGCTGATACATCCTGGCTGTCGTGGGGTTAGCGTCGGAGGAATGTCCTCGGAGCAGGGAGCATCTCCCCCAAATGCCAATGTCTCAGTGGAGCAGGTCACCTGTGAGATTGTCCGAAGACCGAACAAAATGTACCAATACTACGATTAAGCGGACCATCTCAGGCGGGATAGCTTATCATCTCATCGGAATGGTTGGTAGGAAGCTCACGGCTACCTGTTGACTACAAAATGAGAGAACGCTGGAGCAGAACCTCGGTTATGCATCCAAGTCTGATCTAAAGTCAAAATTGTCATTGTTTCTAACCGTTGCCTCTTGCAAAATGCCCCATTTACACTCTGAGTTACCGGGGCCTGGTACAAGGCCAGATGTCCCCTACTCTTGCATCACTCCCACATTGGACAACATCAGCCCCTCCTCTGATCAAGCCGTGTCACCCACATCTTCAGCGCCGGATCAGCAGTCGATCCAGAGCGAAACCTCTTGGTCAGATGGACCTGCCGAGTTTAAACACCCTGGCGTATTGGGACAGAGAGTTACCTTGAATACACATCTCCGCGAGCTCTTTGATGAGAATATCTTTGCGAAGCCATGCCGTTCTGCGATTAGAGGGCTGCAAGATTCCAATCTTTCATCGACTGGCCGTTTTCCGCAGCCCATCGCGTTCCCTGAAATAGTGCTACAACAAGGCACCAAGTCTGGGCAATGGGAGCTGAGGGAGGCTGACTTCTGGACCTGCGGCTTCTTCCCCGGCACACTATATGCTCTCCTTGAGCGTTGCATCCGATATCCTGGATCGGTGACAATCAGAGACGATACCACTCGATTAACTGCCACCAATGTCCGTACTCAATTACTTCCCCTCTGCAAATCATGGTCCGAGCCACTTCATGCCATGTCCAACAGGACGGATACTCACGATATCGGCTTCATCGTCATGCCAGCATTACAGCGGGAATGGGAGCTCTTTGGGGATCAACGGAGCCTCGAGTCCATAGTTCAAGCTGCTCACAGCTTGGTCACACGCTACATCCCAACTGCTGGCGCGATCCGAAGCTGGGATTGTCTACTTAAGAAGGACATTACTGTGACGGATATGACTGACAACCTCCTTATCATCATTGACAGCATGTGCAACTTGGACCTGCTGTTCTACGCGGCTGCCCATACTGGGGAGCATGAACTGGCCGATATCGCCACCACCCACGCAAGGACATTACTTAAGACGCATCTTCGCCCCGAGCGGGTTAGATCTCTAGCGAAGGATGGTTACAAAGGACAACTTTACTCGACATGCCACGTTGCTAACATCGCCCCTCAGACGGGTGATCTCAAGTGGCGATGGACGGCCCAGGGCTATGCCAATGATTCTACCTGGTCACGAGGACAGGCTTGGGCTATTCTCGGATACATTCAGACTTATAATTGGACCAAAGATGACGAGTTCCTGGAGGCAGCCTGTGGAGTAGCTGAGTACTTCTTACACCGACTTGATACATCACCGTCTTGTGTCGAGCTCTCAGCGAAAACTGAAGACCAAAACAGCAGCGCTGGACGCCGCATAGGAAGACATGTCCCACTTTGGGACTTTGACGCTCCAATCCAAAACCCCTCAGAGCCATTGCGAGATTCGTCTGCTGGAGTGATTGCAGCCAATGGCATGTTGCTCCTATCGCAAGCTCTCAAGGCTCTGAATCAGCATACACTTGCTCATAGATTCTTCGAGGCGGCTATTGAGATAGTAAGGGACACTCTTGATCTTTCTCTAGCAGAGGAAAAGGCTGTCTTTGAGAAGGAGAGCGACAGAGATACAGCGATGGGAATTAAGGACACCTTACCAGGGCGTACATTTGAGGCTATCTTGAAACATGGGACTGCAAACAACAACGAAAATGCAAGGAGGAGGTACAGCAACCATGGTTTGGTATATGGGGATTACTATCTTGTGGAGTTTGGGAACAGGCTTTTGAGTATGGGTTTTGCTTAGACGGTGGCATTTTTCGGATAGACTGATCAATAGAGCTTATTGCATGCAAGCATACTTTATGTTGACGTGACTACTCTCATGTACTTGATCTTGATCATTCCCTAGCGTTAAGGTGAGAGAAGCACTCGGTTGATCGTAAACTATGATGGAGTGAGGTTGGGATTTCTAAAGCCCATGACTGAATAATCACCACGGTCTATTTCGAATTGAAAGTGCCAAGGACTTGTAAGAATGATGATTCAAGCTACCGAATTTGAACTATCGCCTTTCCATCCGTTCCAGTCTTTACCTGCAGAGCAGGCGGCTTGTCCCACATCTCAGTGATGTCACCCAAGTTAATATTCTGGCTGCTGACCGCAAACACGCCAGATGCTAGTACGATGGTTTCGTTTTCCTTTTCTTCCGTCGAAATGGATCCATTTTGCAGGTCGGGGCCTATAGAAAAGCGTATTGAAGGAATGAAGGTCCTTTGCGCAATCAAATTGGTGTTTGGGTCTGCCTCGATCAAAAGACCATCAATCTCCAGGCCGGCCTGAGCTGCCCCATTGGACTCTTCTTCCGAGACCAAGCCCGGTGTTAGGTTAATTATGCCACTAGCCCCGGCTTGTGATTTGATCAGAGTGCTCGCTGGCTGGACGAAACAACCTTCAGAAATACTACCATGGGCTTCCTCCACCTCAGGAACATGGTAACCAGTCTTCGAGAGCGCAGGTATTGCGAAAGAGGTGTCGATGAGTTGGATATTGCGACACCAGGGGACGGATACCAAACAGTCGAAGCCTCTTACTTTGTGAAGTCGAACGTGCCATCCCGGAAAATAGGGCGATAAGGGGATAAGAGTCGTTTCAATCTCCAAACTGAGATAGCTGAATGGCTTCCATGTGCTCACAAGGGTGGGTACCTCAAGGCCCTCCTTCGTAATGAGTACCGCTGTTCCGGTCCGAACGTCAAAAGGCTCCCACCGAACTTTCCATGAATCTCCATCATCCAGACTAATGGTCAAGGTGCTATCCGGAGCCAGTTGGTGAAGTTCCAGGCCTGTGGGGACGCTGAACCCAAAGGCGGACGAGTATGCAAACTTGGCGTACTTGGCCTCCCTCGCCTTGAATTTCTTTGTCGTCATCTGCCCTGATGATAGGAGATAGTGATGCTCTGGTGAGTTGCACAAAATGTGGCGAGGTGGCCAGATTATCTGTGTAGAGCTCAAGGATGATGTTTCCATTGGATGTGACTCCTCCTCGCATGTCCAGAATGGATGATCGGCCGGTAATCCCAGAACTATGAAGCTTTTCAAGCACCAATAAACAGACTGTCTAGAGTTGTAGTCCTCAGACATGTACATGTTTGGGTATGTGAAACCAATGGTCATGGTGCCATCGGCGTTGAAGATCTCAGTCTGCTTTGACCACCATCGCAAATGTCGCAGTAGCATCCCCTTGATTGAACCCAAGCTTCCCACCGGATTGGGCAATTGGACATCAACGATCGCAAGGGCTGCCCAGAAAGCTCCGCAGGCGAAGCGGTAGGTCATGCTACGGCCGAATGGTATTGCCGCCCCTGGTCTCGGTTAGAATATCAGGTAGTCTTTGAGATAAGATGATTGCATACCGTTGGTGTCAAAGTATCTCCAGTATTGGGAGGCAAACTCTGTTGCTTGTTGCCGGTATCTCTCCACTCTCTCCTCATCGTCTTCCGCATGACGTATGTAGAGTAACTGCGCAAACTGGATGGCGAAACTACCAGAGTAATAATCTGCTTGTTTCCTCTCGTCTCCCCAAACACCGTCAGAGGACCATCCTTCACCGATGTAGAACTGGTCAAGCGCTGCAAAGTCATCATCCATCACCTGCCTCGCCTTGCTTTTGTCAAAGCCCAAAACTTTGACTAATGCTAGATTCACAAGGACCCGGAACCATCTCCAGTTATTCGTTGGCATCGTAAAGTTATTGATCTGTTGCAGCCAGTTCCCGAGGTTGGTCTTTGATACAGAGTCCAAAGAACCAAGCATGGCTTCAGGAGCCGTCAACAGGGCAAAGGCGATGGATTCCATCTCAACCATACGCTGATCAAAGGACCCCAGTGAGCCCCAATACTCGGGACTCTGAGGGTCGACGCCAGCCTTGAGACCTCGGATCCAGGATTGTAATTCACCCAGGTCTTGGCTCGAGTCCTCATTGAGCATGGTGGCGATCGCCCACAAGGGGCGAGCAAATCCCTCGAGTTGCGCCGCGACATCATCAAACCCGGCAGCAGTTGAAGGATACAGCTTGACTCGGGCCCCTGCTGGAGATTTGTATCGTTCAAGCGGCTGTATAAGAGCAGCAGCTGCCCGAACAAGATCAGAGCGATCCCGGAATGGGTTATCGGAGAAACCGGCGAGCCCAGCCATTTGACTGACGGTTGGAAAGGTACTCAAAAGGGCTAGGTATAATGAATTAATTTAGCGATAATGGAGGCAATAGAAACATCAAGATATACACGGCCAAGGATGGGTGAAGTTAGCCGGCTCGGGTCATGTATGGCCGAGAGCCGAGTGAGGGCCAAGAGGTATATGAACAAGGTTGAGTAAAACACGCTCTCCAGACAGAAACAAAGCACATTTCGGAATTTCCGTAGCTAAAACCTGGCACTTCCCTCAATTTGATCAACCCCAGGTTTCCAAATATGACACAAATTGCTTTCGATTGATGGAGGAAAACGGGCATGGCACCACCTCGAGCGGGGGTTCGGCGTCTCGGGCTATCTCCCACGGGCAACGGATAAAAGGAGGCGGGCCCACCTCGAGTTCATTCTTTGCAGTCTATCGTCGTCATCCAAGGCCCCGAACACGTGGGAAAAGTGCTTATCCACGATATCTCTATGGACACCGACACCTCCACTCGGGCAGATGAAGCTGGCGGAGTTCCCGATCCAAACCTAGCATGCAACACCTGCCGGAAACGCAAGCTGCGATGCTCTAGAGAGGTGCCATCATGCGAGCAATGCCGCAAGACAGGTGGGTCAAACGAGCTATTGTATCGTTTCCCCGGGCTTATCTGTGTCGTGTAGGATACGATTGCGTTTACGAGACGAAGCGGGCGAAACCTGGCATGAAGGCCGGGGCCATTGAAAACCTGCATAGAAGGCTCGGTAAGCGTTGCGACATAGGCTGTGTTCCTAATCCAGCTAATGTGGACTTGCAGATGCGTTGGAACAATCGGTTGCGAGACAGCAGACAACTCTCGATAACCTACAGTCAGAAGCTACACCGGGTAGCGACCCGAGCTCACACCAGAAACAAGTTTCAGAGGGACACAGCCTTCTCTTGTCTCTTGCTCAAGAGATATGCAAACTCAGCAATAACTCTCCCAAGTCCCCTTTAGAGCGAGCCGATGCTTCATCCAAGCGACGTCGAACGTATAGCGATGTTGGCCAACCACAGGTCAATCATTGCAGGACCAAGACCCCATCTTTACCAGACGATGTCATTTTGGAAGAAGTGATTAGCACGTATTTCAGCCACATTCATCCGTGGATTCCCATGATCCATGAGGCTCGGTTCCATCGACGGCTACGAGATGACTCGTTGAGAGGCAACCTGCACCTCATTCTGCTGTCCATGATCCTCGCTGCGTCGCGTCATATTGCAAGTAAAGATGTTGCCGAGGCTGCTGTGAGATTTATTGGAGACCGGGAGGAGCATAGAGACTGGATTGTTGCCAAAGCGACAAAGGGGCTATCAGTTGAGAACTTGCAGGCCCTTATCATCATTTGCTTCAGCGATGTAAGCATCGGCCAACTAGACTCCACTCGACCCTTGTGCTGATCTCACCGTAGATAGGAGACGGGGAGGCATCCCAAGCATGGCCACTCATTGGCGCCCTGACTCGCATGGTTGAGTATCTGCAACTCACCATCGAAGACGACGAAGCCGACCGATCCTCCTTCTCGCAGCCTTACATATCGCTGCCTTCGTCACAGAACTGGACGGAAGCTGAAGAGAGACGAAGAGTGTTCTGGTGCGTCTTTAACCTGGACCGTTTCTGCTCCGTCACCACGGCCTGGAACACTAGTCTTACATCGGACGATGTCAATCGTCGTCTACCATGCGACGGAATAACTTGGAGGAAGGAGGACCCAGTTTCGACGCCCTACTTTGGCATATGGGATAAATCTGCTGGGCGAATTGGCAACCCCATCGCCTTTCTCCCGGCACATCCCGTTCCGCAACAGGCTCTGGCCGATGACGAGGGATTGACACCTTCTGAAGCTGGAACTTCTCCAGGAGCAGTTTCATCCGTCGACATGTCAACGGTTGGTGCTTTCGCCTACTGCATCGAGGCGACAGAGTCTCTCAGTCGAGTGACGAGCTACTTTCTCCAGCAAAAGGTCAACACGAAAGACCAGAAAGATTTGAGTAGTTGGCTCACTCGCTTCAAAGAGCTCGATGTTCGTCTGGTGCATTGGAAGATGCTGCTCCCGAAGAAATGGAAGGTCAAGATTGCGCAACAGTCGTCGTCGCGAATGGATCCAAATTTGACGTTGGCTCACGTAACGCACAACGCGTCCATGATCCTTCTCCATCAACCGATTGCGTTTCCTCCGTTGAACTGGCCGTTCCGGACCAGGCTTCCGAGTCTCTGCAGCGTTGACACGTGCCAAGCGGCTGCGATCGAAATTGCAACCATCACGGACCATTACCTCAAGACGTCGTCTCATAGCGGTCCTCTGATGAACCAGTTCGCATTCTGCGTCTATATCGCTGCAAGAGTCCTGCTCCTGCACTGGCGATATTGCTCAACCGATGCTCTTTCGCCAGAGTTCTGGCAGCTCACGCAGAGCCTGGAGACGATGTCGAAACGATGGACTGGGCCCCACGAACTCGGACCTCGGGAGAACCTAGCCTCTAAATATGCTTCGACCCTTGTCTGCTTACATGCCCAATGCACGCGGGACGAGTCATTTGCGATACGGATTGCTGCTTACACTACCGAGGTTAAGCACTCAAAAGCAACGACACAGCATCCACTCGACTGTTTTATGCAAAACAGTGAGGGTGCTCGGGCATCTTCAGTGTCGACGCTGAATGGATCGCGTTGGATGAGAAGCGACATCCGAAACGAGACAAACCCACCTCTGCGCAGCACGCATCCGCAGGGTCTAGGCTCACAATATCTGCCCGTGAATTTGGCATCTGACCCATATGCTCTCCGTATTTCCACCGACGCTGTGAATGGTCAGCCTGAGCCGGGGAGCGGCAGTGTGGCTAGTGGGGACTTTGGTATGATATCACAGATGCTGTTTGACCCTCAGTTTGCGGACATGGATCGGGTCATTAGCTTCGACGACGGCATATTTGGGACCGAGAATGAGGGAGGAGGACTATAGTATTTCTTCTAAGTAATAAGCATGCTTCCCTTGGCCCTTATTGTAACCCTTTGGGCGACTATGCTCGTGATGGTTTCCCAGTTGAGCCGTCGATCACATATTTTCGTGGCAGTAGGGCTGTGGTTATGCCACACCTCCTTCTCTATTCGGGTTCAGAACAGTATTAGTGCATAAATAGCTCCTGCTTCTCAGGGGTTTTAGTTGTGGCGTCACGATTTCTTAGAGGTGGGAAGCCAACCCCGCGGCTGAAAGAAGGTCCGTTCTGACATGCAACTCTGTGGCCGAGGTGGTCATCAAAGCGTAGCCCCCTGCTCGGTTGATCTTTTCAGCCCCGGAACGAAAATCCGCCATTAATAAAGGCAGGGTCTGTAGTGGCCGTGACGCTATGCCCACGATAAGTCTAGATGGTGAGTGCGTTGGCGCTCTGGTCTATCGAGCTAAGTGGAGCGCCTTCATTGCTCGGTGAAACAGCCCTAACGCCAGGGCAAGGCAGATTAGACGAGGAGCTGAAAAACCATTTGTTCTTGTGTTGCCACGGGCGGTGATGCCCAGAGGCTTGCTTGGTGGTTGGGGATGTGATGGCGGGTAGCACAGAGATCCTTGTTCCTCTGAGGTTACACCGTTTGGCCTCAGAGGCCAGCCTTGTCAGGAGCAACGAGCACGCTGCGCGCAAATTGGGGGCCAATCTCTCCAAGGTTCGCGAGATGGTTGACTCCACTGGCCTTAAGGCAGGACGGGGATAGCTCAGGCAGACCCTTGCATCTCAATCTTTCAGCTCTCCGTCACCTGGCGGACTGGGCGTTTCTGGGGTCGACGGAAGTCGGGAGTCATGGTAAGCTTAAATACTCTGTTTCTCCTCCCCGGTGAAGGGTCTTTCTTGCAATTCCCACTCGCTCCAGTCTTGATCTCACGAATCCTCTCTGTGCCACTCTTACACCCGTCTGCTTTCACCTACCTACCCATATCCCTCCTACCTTCAACATGCGTGCCCACTTCCTCCTCGCCGCCGCCGCCACTGCGGTCGTCGCTCAGAACAACGAGAAGCGCGATGCTGAGGAGTGCATGAAGGTCGCCACCGACCTCCTCCCCAAGCTCACCGACGTGCCCACCCCGTCGGGCTCCCTCGCCTCATGGCTCGCAACGCAGACCCAGTACACCCCGACTGACAACTGCGAGATCCCCAAAATCACGGGCGACATGGCTGACGACTTCACCTCGTACGCCTCCAAGCTCTCCAGCTGGTACGACGACCAGAAGGACGACTTCTCCAGCCTCCTCGACGCCTGCAAGGACGTCGCCGAGCTCACCAGTGAGCTTGACTCCCTCGGCCAGATCTGTACCGAGGTCACCTGGGCCGACGGCGGTGGCTCCAAGTCCAGCTCCAAGGATGATGATGACAACGCCGCCAGCAGCGCGCCCATCAAGGCCGGCCTGGTTGCGGGCGTTGCCGCCGTTGTCGGTGTCTTTGTCGCCGCCTTTTAAGAGCGGAAATGGAGGAACGAATATATGTTGGATGAGAAGGCTAGCGACTGGCGTCTTGTGGTTATAATTACTTACATACCCTTATTGAACACGAATTGATGCATGTGTTGTGCCAGAGGCTTTCACAGCGGCCCAAAATGTCCCCGATCTTGTCTCGGTGCATGCAGCCCTGTCCTTGTGATAAACGCGGGCCGGTATCAAACCCTTGCTCACTGGTTCAGCTCTTGTTAATGTCCCTCGCTGGTTGGTCGACAATTGTATGGTTGCATTGACGAGGGATGCCAAGAGTGACGAAGGAGCCGACTTCCCGATTTCGGCACCTTCGCCGGCGGTTAGGGCTGACGGCCATGGGTCGGTCATCCACATCTGAGGCCGGAAGATTCATACGCCTGTTAATGATGAAAGACGCCTCTTATTGTCTCTGCCCGCATCTATCTACTTTTTCCGTGATAAGTTAAAATCTCCGTAGCCCGATTCCCATATCGATTCTGCCGAAAGTTCGCCGATAACTCCGGTATGAAGGTAGAAAAAGTACACCTCACTCATCACTCCAATCAGTCTCATCACTCTCATACAGCTTTCGCCATATCACTTTTCCGTCTGTCGGATCCATAATGACTGCGTAATGCGTCTCGTCGTTGCTGATCTCATCGTCTTTCAAGAACTGGATCACATCGCGCAGGGAGACGACTTGACCCTCCTGCTTGTACCGTCTCGTGCAAGCTCGAACACGCTTTTGCCACAGGTTATCCAAGTGGTTTTTTCTCTCCACTGAATAGGCCACGAGATCTGCCATGCCTGTTGCGTCTTCGCCTGCGGCTAGATCTTGTGCCGCTTGCTGCAATTGAGAAGGATCCGCTTCATCTCGAGCATCATGGTTGTAGGCTGTAAGGAAGGTGTCAGACTCGCGGATTGATGCTTTTTTGTGATCCTTTTCGACGATGTATATCCTCTCAGGGAGACAAAAAATGAGGTACGCCGCTGTTGACCTGGACGTTGAAAGGGTCGTCAGGATCTCCTGAATATGGGCGTCCTGGGCATCTGATAGGTCCATGTCGGCATCGATCGTAAGCTTGCCCCCTTGAAGATCGGGTTTGTCCCCTGAGAGAGGGTCCAAGAGGAACCCTCGTAGAACGCTCGATATTGATTGCCGATAACCAAGCACCACCATTGCCTGATGCCATCGAAAGGCGACTCTCTCCCTCAATGTCTCCCTTGCGTGGTAAGGTCGGAAATTCAGGCTCATGCTCAGGCCTTTTCTCACTCCCGTTAGGACTCCAACGTAACCAAGGTAGGTCACCGTGGTCGCGACCACCGGGCCTCCAGCATGACGCACGAAGTCGAGTTCGACGACGATACGTCTGAGGCGTTCCATGCCCCAATCAAGCGTCCGGAAATGGAGGATGCGTGTCGCTCGTGGGCTTGAATAGCTGTTCGGATCTATCGTTCTTGCGCCGCCGCTTGTGCAGCCCAGCAATAGATCCAGAAGAACGTTGAAAGCTACCATAATGTGCATCGGGATACCCATGGCCTTGGATATGCCCTTCAACTCGGCACATTCCTCCGACACGTATACGCGTCGCATTAATAAGCGGGATACAGCAGCAAGGGCTTTGCCAAGAGTGTTGCCAGCCAAATCATGGAGCAACTCATCAAAGAGGTCTGGTAGATTGCAAGACTCGACCGCATTCTGGAAGTGAGGCACGATGTGCGCGTAACGATCCTCGGGTGGCTTGGAGAGGTCAACGACAAATTTGGGGATTGTCACGCCTGTCGCCATAGTGCACGACGAATAAAAAAGTCATAAACGGTGATAGAAAGGGGTTTGAGTACGGATTGAAGTGAATGATGTAACCTCTAAATAGGTACCCAACCGTCAGATTTGGGTGGTTGCCTACAAGGCGTTCTTCAGCCAGTCCGACCGCTACGTGATTACTAACGTCACTGTCCAGTAGGCTGCAAGGCAAATCTTGGCGAAGTCTAGGAAATGCCTAGATATGTCTAAGCCACAATATTCTCTTGTAATACCATGATTTTTATAGATACAATTATCTGAAACTAGTAGTCAAGGCTGCGAGTGGGTAGTTAAATTTGACGTCCAACCGCCGTGGTTGTCTCTGCATAGGTAGGTACCCTGGCACCCTGGCACCTACCTACCTATGTGAGATTCCCTCTAATTCTTCAAGGCAAATAGCTACCTAGGTAGGCAGAGAACGATAATTATTTTCACGTAATACAATCTCTACTCAATGTGAGGAGAGCAAAAAGATGCCTTGCATTCGCTAAAGTACCCAGGGCAGAGATGTGTAACCCTTCACTCCACTCTGTCAAACCAGATAAGACCATCCAGACCTTCTTCAAAATCCAACCCCATGCTCACTGCCTTGCCATTCTCAAGTTTGAATTCCGCACTGAAAGGAACAGTGAAACCATCGAGGGGATTGAACAGGTGGGCAACAAATTTGTTGCCACCGCAGACATGGTCGAGGGTCAGCGTAAAGGGCCCGGAACGGTCAAAACAGTCCATGAACAGCTTGTCGTCCTTGACTTCGACCTTCATCCCACGATATCCCGCACTCCAATAGTCTCCAGTGTATTCGCTCAGAGACACCTCAAGAGGCTCCGAATACTTGATCCCAGGGCATAATTCTTGTCGCACTTTTTCCACCTCATCTTTCTTGCCATCTTCGGCGCCACTGACCTCGGTCAGAGCCTTGTCCCAGTCAATCCGCTGCTCGACCGGGATGTTCAATAGATCATCTATCAGCTCAAGAATCGCAGTGTGGATGACATTGTAGGCATCCTCAGAGTTACCGAAAACGGCCCCGCCGAATTTGAAGGCAGGTAGAAAGAAGTGGCTGGTACAAAAGCCAGCGATACACCCATCGTGCATGACAATCATGTGGCCGCGATAGTAGGACACCTCCCATCCAGCTGCAACTACGCCAGGCGAGTGAAATGGAAGCAAGTTCTTGTACTCGGGGTTCGAAGAAATTCGAGATTTGATGAGCCCCTTGTACACATCCTCGGTGATGGGATCTTGCTGGTTCATCATGGCTCTCACATATTTGATGTAGTCGTTGACGCTGGTGACGATGGATCCTGCGCCCTGCCCCTCGGGACAATCTGGACTTTGAAACCCGTGATACTTGTCCTCGTCTTTTTTCCAGATGTAGCCAGTGGCAATACGGTCGCCAAGTCCTTTAGCCCGTGTTCGAGAAGGCTGCAGATTGGAAGACTCCATGCCCAGCGGCTGGAAGAAATGCTTGTCGAGATAATCCGTAAAAGTGAGCCCGCTGTGCGTCTCCACGATATGAGTGGCTACTGTGAACATCATGTTGCAGTACATCCACTTGGTCCGCAGAGGTGCTGCCATTTCGAGATTGCGCAAGTTCCTGGTTATCGATTTGGCATCATCTGGGTGCTTGGCGTCAACGCCGAGATAGCATGAGTCGTGCCTGAAATAAATATCAGAAATGATCACCTCCATTGTGCCTCAGATCTCATAACTCACCGAGGGAGTCCTGTTCTGTGGCTGAGAATGTCCTCGACTGTGACAGCCTCAGTGAGTTCTTTGGTGGGCATGACAAAGTCATCTGGCAGAATCTTTGACACAGGCGCTTCATATTGAATGTCGGGGTACTTTTCGTCAGCCACCAACAAGCCTATAGAGGCAGCAGTCATAGATTTTGATGCCGAGGCGATGTCGAAAAGCGTGTCCGCCGTGCACTTCTTGGGTGGGTCAATTGATGCGTATCCATAGCCAGCTGAGGCTATGGTATCGTTTTGAACGATGGCGATGGCCAGGCCAGGAACATGATGCTTTTTGAGAAGCTCCTCAACGCGAGCCGAGAATGCGGGGGTCTTGAAGCAGTTCATGGTTTGTGAGAGGCGACTTGAATGGGAACTCAAAAGTGCGGTAGGGCTGTCTCGCGGATGGCCTTAGACCAGCATAGATATGGTTGGAAGTTGGTTGTCTTAGAGTTTCGAGAGACTGTTGAGTGCCTCTTTATTAGATAAGTAGTTGACACAACCTTCTGTGAATTGCTGTGCCGTCGTTTTTGTGATTTGCCCTGTCGTACCTAGGTAACTAGCCCAGTCTCACTAGTAGAGTCATACCGAAGAGGCAGGATGCATGATGACGTAAATCTGCCAAAGCCAGGTTCTAGCACCTCGCAAAGACTCAGAGTCTGACCAAATTTTGCCATCACTACCCACAACATGAAATCGAGCCATTGGTACATGATGACTGCAGAGAGGTCGCCAGGCCAAGAAACCACTAGAATTATTTTTTGCCAATCGCGTTAGATCAACGTATCGAATGTGGAAGTTTAATGCGATCCATCTTGTTAAGACTTTGCAACGCTTGTGATTTGTTACCGTAGATTAGGTACCTGCGGCCTATTGTGTGAATTTATAGCAATTTAATGCGCACTTCTGACACAAGAACATGCCAGCTGTCACACGATCCTTACAGCTTGCTCCCTCCAAGTCTCATTGCTCATGAGTCAACTACCTAGACAAAGGGCAAGATTACATGACTTGCATACTCTTGTCCACAGTGTACTCTGTGACTACCCCGATTATCCAAGTGTTCGAGACTCCCAAAGTTGCTCACACCTAGGTTCCGTCCACTCACAACCACCCGAAGCGCCTCACCAGCTTCATACTCAATGCCCATAGCCCATATCCCGATATCCAGTCTGACAACATCTCCGAGTTTGATTTTGTCCTCCTTCTCATGTGGGTGGAACGGCCAGTGTGGGTGCATACTCTTGGCTTCGTCTATAGCTCGGTGAGACGCCCTTAAAATACCCAGTGGCCCGCGATACAGAACAACTTCGGTCTTTTCCTCGGACTTCATTTCGTCAAACGACGAAATAGGTATCTTGCTCCATGGAATATTCAGATTGAACATAACATTTCCCTGAGGGTCCAGCTTCTCGATAAGTACATACACGTCCATATCGTTGTAGTCAGGACAAGACATGAACAGGACTGCTTTAGGAAGGCCAACCAACCGGGTTGTCTCATTGAATCGATAAGTGAACTTGGCACAATCGTCCGTCTCCGAATTATAGCCCACAAAGGAGAGCTGTCCAGGCTTTTCGGGGGAGAGATTACCGTCGGTTGTAAGGAACAGCTTCTTGTAACTTGTTCTAGGGATCGGAAAGGTTTCTTCGACAATGTTCTCGTAGGACTGTGGCTCCTTGTGTCCAAATCTCAACACAGCCATGCGAACTTTTGCCGTTTTATCCCATCCGTTGTCTTTGCCTTTCAAAAAACAGTCAAAGAACGAAAAGAGTTCGTCCTTGGCTTGGGTGTTCCCCCATAAATCGTACCATTCCTGCCACGGATGCCATCGCAGCCACTTGTGCGGTGTGTCGACCTCGAGCCATCCTCTAATGGCGCCCATGCCGTACATGGTGTTTGTCCAAGTCCCTGTGATGTAAGTCGGCATGTTGATCCTGGTCATGTCTGGGCGTTTATCGTTCCACCATAGGTTTGCTAGGGGGTGTTGCTTGTACATCTCTCTGAAACTCTCAAGGCCATGGTGTCCTTGCAGCATGTACTTGACGATCAGTTGATCGAAGAGATCGCCCGCATAGATGCCTCCTCGAGCAAATTGCTCACGGTATAGATCACCGCAGCCCTCCCAGGGTGCAATTGCCTTGAGGCTTGGGGGTCTCAAGGCTGCAATGAACCACTGGACAATAGCGAGGTGAGAGTTTCCGGCGAGCCCGACCGCCCCATCACACCACGGCATCTGAGCGATGGCTTCGATCGCATCATAGCCATCCTCAGCCTCCTGGGTGCCCATAATGGCCATGATGCCTTCACTGTCCCCCGCCCCACGAGAGTCGATGTTGACGATAGCGTACCCTCGTGGCACCCAGTCGGCAGGGTCGGGTGCCTCAAACTTTTCCAGGCCTGAGAGAGTATTTGGAGGGATGCCCAAGTTCCACGGCACCATGAGGTCTAGTGACATAAGTCCCGTGAACTTCTTGCCAAAAGGCGACCAGCAAAGAATCGCTGGAACTCGCTCATCGCTGTGAGGCGGGCGAAATATGTCGGCGTAAAGAGTAGCCCCATTGCGCACCTTGATAGCAACATCGTGCTCGACCAAAATATCAGATGGCAACGCTCGAGTATTGGGATGCTTGGATTTCCAGCCGCGTGGGAGCACCTCTGTGCGTGGTTTCAGGCCGACGTAACCTCCGGTCCCAACTTTTGGTGGATTGAGAGCCTCGATGGGCACTGCAAAAGGCAGATCTTGCAGAGGCATGGTGTCGATTGGATGTGGACGTATTCAACAAACATCCCTACAAGACTCGTTCTTATTAATACTCGGCATCTCAATCGCTAACAGCCCCTGACGCAGACTCTGGACAATCCCAGGAACCTTTCGGGGTTTCGGCCCCACCTCCATCGCTCCGGCACGGCTCGGCATCGGAGTCCATAGGCCATATTCCGAACCGAAGCGAGTCGCATTCCCCGATGAGCAATCTGTGCCGTACAAGTGGATTTGACGTGCTTAGATGATCCAAGGATAAAACCAGTCTAGCCCAGCAGTTCAGCTGCCAGAACAGCAGAGACAAATCCACCATCCAGTAGCGAAGTTCCCCACAATCAACCTCAAGATCTGTCACGCGTCAAAATGGTTATCAACAGCGAACCTACCTCGTACAAGGCCAGTCAGGACCTCAGCGAGGTACCTCATCAAAATAACAAACCCCTCCCAGCCCGGCCTTCTGGCCCGCACAAGCTGTTCGCTGAGCCTGGTGTCGTCCATGGCGACTGGCGCGACGACTTGATCCGAGATGGTTTCGTTGTTGTCAAAGGCGCCATTCCAGGAGAAAGAGCCGAAAAATACGGCGAAGACATTCTATCGTATCTCGAGAATTTGTGAGTGCTCCGAAGGAACTCCATTTTGACGCCACTATTAACAAGCCCATCTAGCCAGGGCGGGTTGGGCTTCAAGCGCAATGACCCTTCAACAGTCAGAAACGAAAACCTGCCTGTCGTTACTGAAAAGGGCATGATCTTGGGCTACGGTGTTGCTCACGAGTCCTTCACCTGGGCTATCCGACAAGAGCCCGGAGTTATCGAGGCATTCGAACGTGTCTATGACACCCAAGACCTGATTGTTTCCTTTGATGCCATCAACGTCTCATTTCCTGGCCGAAAGGATGTGAAGCCCAATAAGCCTTGGCCTCACCAAGACCAGGACCCAGAGAAACCGGGCTTCCGATGTCTCCAAGGCCTCGTCAACATTCTGCCCAACGGCGATCAGGACGGCGGCTTGATTGTGTGCAAGGGCGCCCATCTTCTTAGCGAAGAGTTTCACGAGGCTTTCAAGAACGAGGAGAACAAGATCTGGGCCTGGACTAAGGAATGGTATGGGTTTACCGAGCAAGGAATGGAGTGGCTGAAGCAAAAAGGGTGCAAGTGGATCAAGGTCAACGCTGAGCCTGGCGATCTTCTTCTGTGGGACAGCAGAACACCCCATTACAATCTCTCCCCGGAAGGCAGCATGCCACGCTTCTGTACCTACACATGCTACATGCCGGCGGCCGATGCCACCCAAGAGGACCTGGTCCGAAAGAAGGAGGCATTCGAGAACCTACAGAGCACCACGCACTGGCCAAATGCCATGCATGCGGGTGGCATTCCGGTACTTCGCGACGGGGAGCCTTGCCCGTACAACACGGGCAAGCCGAGGGAGGCGCCCAAGCTCTCTAACCGCGGGTTCCAGTTGACTGGGATTCCTTACATCCAAGGTTAAGAACTTGACATCACTTCTCAAATATGTAATTATTCCTCTTAGTCGATTTCTATACGTAACATACAATAAGTGTTATGAATGACTCTCACTGTTAACGGTCGGTTGCATGACATTATCATCTAATCTCATCAAGAAGCTCTCAAAATCGGCCCAGTCACAGCCTATCTCATCGGGCAACATGGGTGAGTCATACTGAACCGAGAATAAACCAAGTAATCCTTCATCCAAACTTGATTCAGCAGAGTTGGGGGAAGTTGAACTTGGTAAGCTGATCAATTGCGAGGACAAATGAACCCCTGCACTTTCGAGTGTTGGAACCGACGAGGCTTGGGGTTCAACCATGATTGCGCTCGATACGACTGGCTGTGTAGAAAGCTGATTTCCTTTTGAGGATGTGGTTGGCTTCGTCGCTTCTTTGACCATGTGAAGGATCCTGGAAAGAACACTATCCAGTCGCCCAGACTCATCCATGCCAGCACACACAGAGCGCGCTAAATCGGCCGCTGTTTCTAGAAGCTGAGCACAGTCAGTACCATGATTACACCCTGGATAACGAGTGCTTACGCTTTGGTCGATTCGAGAGATGCGCAAGGAGGTTGCTTGAGAATCTGGATGGCCAAGATATAAAAGGCATGTAGAGACGCATGATAAAGCGGTGCCAGCGACGGAGGCTGCGAAGCTTCCATCTCAGCGAGAACATGAATGATCTTTCGTGCAGAGCTGATGGTCATGGACTGCCCACTTCGAATCGCATGTTCCCATGCAGTACCTTTGGCCATGACTTCAACAGCCTTGTAGAGAGCATCCTTGCTGATCAATAATGAATTGCGGGAAAGCATGAGAACTCTATCACCTGCATGTCAGCTCGCTGTTGAGGATGGTTCTAGCTTACCACTTACGCATTATGGTAGTGAAGAGAGATGAAAGATGCTAATGGAAGCTCTGCAGATGGGGGCATCAGATCGGACGTGGGCCTACATGCTCAGTCAGGTAAACAACTTGAGCCTTCGAGCCTCGAAGAAACATACCTTAGGTTCACAGGGAGACTGTCGGCCCATCTCGACAACATGAGAAATGATTCCCCTGTGGCATTAACCTTCTCCTTGATAGCAGCCTCCAAGGTGTTCTTGTTGGCGAGATCCTCTTGCCGCCGTGCCTCAACACAGCGGCGACTCACCATGCTGAACACTTTCGCCATCGAGAGGATGTAATCTTGTGTTTGATATATGGTTTTGGAATCCAACCTGTCAGAACTTTCATCCATGATGTTTGAGATATAGCCAAGCTGGAAAGAAAACAGCTTCTCGTAGCTATAGATGGCCCACCAGACGGAGCGGCGTCGTTCGTCATCCACCGAATTTTGCATGCTCGTTTTGCGCTTCCCTGGTCTGTTCAATCCCATGCAGCAGGCAACTGATGTACAGATGCCGAGAGTCGTCCATGCTGCAGTTATCTCGTCACTGAGCCTGAGACACACAGAAGAGAGGAACAGGATCTCTTCTGGATCCAGTGTAGCTGTTCCTATCAAATTTCCAAGACAGTTCCGCGCGAGAGTTAGTGTTTGCTTGATGAAATCCTTCCATTCTGCCTTTTGCAAGATGCAGGCTCCTATCGATAGTAACAAGTATGTTCTCAGCAGATGGGCGTCAACGGTTAGAAATGGCGAGCTTGCAGCATGCATAACCTCGGTACGGACAACATCCAGCCTCAATACGGGAAAGAAGATATGAATTTCTCGTTCAAAAGCGTCGAACAGGGCTGGAACGTCTCCGGTATCGGGAATGGAAGGGATAGTTTGTGGAGAGTGCCCGGTCAAAAGGCCACGACCCTGGGCTGGTGCATTAGTGCCTCCTTCTGAACCGGAACTCAGACTCAAATTGACACGGCACATGATATTGAGTCGATAAAACGCCAAGTCGAGCCATTCTGTCAGAAGCTCAAAAGAAGTTGCTCCCGTGCTCTGGCGCCAAATGGGCAGGGGGTTGTCGATTTTCTGGCCATTGGACGATGAAGTTGAATCCTACAGCTCTGATGGGCTAACAGACTGTTCGTTTGTCATTGAGGTGGATGGTAAATCCGTGTTTGGCTGCGGTGAAGGGCTTGTTCCGGTAGTACCCGGGCATGCTGAAGGGGGGCCATCTCCGAACGGACTTGCGGATCCCAACGACGACGACGTGGTCGCCTTTCCGGCCTCGCGCCGTTTAATTCGCTGACCTGGCCTACGACGGTCCTCGGTCACGCAAGGCACCCCGGCTGAGATGCAAGCTTGGCAGGACGGCTGCTGTTCGTCGCAGCGCGTCTTGCGATTCCGGCAGTAGTTGCAAGCAAAATTCAGCCGACGGCGCTTGCTTTGCTCTCTCGTTCCGGGATGGCCAGAGCCGGACCCTTGCGCTCTATCGGCATCCATACCTGGTGTGCAATGTCTGGGACCGGGATCGAGAGAGTTGAGATGCCGATGCAGGGAGTGATGAATCAAGACGATAATGGGGTGCAGGTTGATTCCGAGCCGATTTGGGGACTGAAGAGGGAGATCCAGATGAAATAGCCCCAAAAACATCGGAACCAAGCTACAAATGCCGCCCTCACACCCGATTCCCCCACATTCTGAAGCCTCAATACAGATCCTCCCCGCAAGCTATCGGCTCCACCCCGCAGTTCTCTCGAGCTCGCCTCCGCCACCAGCTAACCATGAACATCTAGACCAATCGGAGTCGACTGATTAGTTGCTCCCAAAAGATGCCGAGCCGAAACAGTTGGCTTTGCTTGGACTAGGGTCTCGCGGAATTGACTCCTGGTAAGGATGATGCAAAGATAAAACTGGCCTTCCATCGTGTTGGGCTCTTTCTTGGGATCGGACAGAGCGACAGCGACGACATTTCTCAGTGTCAATATGGCCGACTTTCAATCATCTCCTCGAGACAGCAAGCCAGAGATTGATGCCGTCGAAGACGTCAAAACTGATCAACCGACGAACGATGCTTCCGGAACCGTCAACCTCTATCATAATGGGGCCATCGTCTTAATTCCAACCCCAAGTCCGGATCCTAAAGGCATGTACAGCTTGGAGTTTCCAAGGAGCCACGTTAAACATTACCAGTGCCATATATGCTAACCATAGCGACATTCAGATCCCCTCAACCTCCCTCCATGGCGAAAATACATGATGATTCTCCTAGTTGGCCTATACTCGGGCATCTCAGTCGCCGGAACCTCAGGATTGGGATCCGTCTACACTGAAGTGCAGAAAATGTATCCCAACGACGACCCTTCACGTGTCACGGACTTGCTCACGTATCCAACTCTCTTCATGGGCATCGGAAACGTGTTCTGCATGCCGTTAGCAGTTGCCATTGGCCGTCGACCTGTATTTTTGTTCTCTTTGGTACTTCTAGTTGCATCTGGAATCTGGTGCGCATGCTCTACCTCGCTCTCGAGTCACATCGCTGGCCGGGACATTTTCAGTATGGCAGCTGGGCAAAGTGAGGCTTTGGCACCCCTGATTGTGCAAGAGATCCACTTCCTTCATGAGCATGGCATTAAGCTGGCATACTTTGTGGGGGTTCAAACGACATTGACGGCTTGTGACGTATAAGGTGCCCTAGCCGGGAGCAAAGGGACATTTGTTCTTTTGCTATAGTTATGAGTCCTTATTTCCGAGTGGCTTAAATGCCACATGCGTAAGTTGCTGGCACCACAGGAAGGTCATACATTCGAATCCCCCTCCCTGGCGATCCCAGGAGCGCCTAAGGTCTTTTAGATGAATCCACAGAGAGCCTAAATGTACTGCGCATTTTCACTAGAAACTGACTTTCTAGCGAGAAATGGGGGGTGTGTGACGTATAAGGTGCCCTAGCCGGGAGCAAAGGGACATTTGTTCTTTTGCTACACGGCTGCCTTCTTCGTCGCTACGACATACATTGTTCCGGCAATTGGACTCGAGTGGTGATATGGTATAATGACCATCATCAATGGCGCAACATTGGTCTTGTCGTTCTTCTTTCTAACTGAGAGTTATTTTGACCGACCTCAGGATGCCGAAGGCAAGCTTTCACATCGCATACGGTTATTCACGTTACATGTCCTTGCTAACTCCTGAAACAGAGGGCGCAGTGCATCTGAAACTCGACAAAAACGGCAATGTGTCACGCGAGGGCACGGACGAGATCCTTTTCCAGGTCACGACGCGACACGAAACATTCCTACAACCCGAGAAATATGGGCCAAGAACCTGGCGATACGATCTGCAACTTTTCCACAAAAAGCCGGATTGGAAAGCCCTCGTCACATTTTATAAAGATACGGCTCAGTCTCTCGTTTTGCCTACGACCCTGTGGATGCTCATCCTCAATGGTGCCTTTCTCGGTCTATATGTCTACCAGGCTTCAACATTCGCAGTGATCCTTGTCAGTCCTCCGTACAGCTTCCATGTCGAGTGGCTTGGATACGTGCAGCTTGTTCAAGTTCTAGACTGTGTCATTATGGTTCCACTGCTTGGTTATGGCTCGGACTTTCTTTGCAAGTTTTTAAGCCGACGACGGAAAGGAGTTTTCGAGGTTTGTTTCCCTCTCTCGCCAAAGCTATTGACTGCGATGCCACGCCGAACCCACGCGAGAACTTCAAAAGCTGATGGATAGTACACAGCCCGAGTATCGACTTCTGGTTCTTGTCATTCCAGCCGCGGCAGCCATCATTTCCTGTGTCATCTACGGTCGCGCGGGGGCCATGCCTGACCAGTGGCATTGGATGGCCGTTGTCGTGACATATCACCTTGGGTACTTTGCTTTCTTAGGCGTTAACTTGGTTGGAATCACGTTTGCCGTCGACAGTTTTCCAAGCAAAGCTGGCCCGTTACTGCTTGGCATTTGTGCCGGCCGAGGCTTCATCTCATTTGGTCTAAGCTACTCGACCGTGCCACTTATTAACCTGACTGGTTATGACGGAGCTCTCAACATTTTTGCTATCATCTGTGGTGTTCTAAGCGGTCTCGGAATTGTGGCATATCTTATCGGGCGAAGGGTGCGCGTATGGTCGAGACAACACATCTGGCCAAAGGCGGAGGAATAAGCTTTTGCAATTCTTCTGGCCTTCTCAGAATGGCATGGATGTCTGCTGTCACTGTGTCCATGCCATATTAACTAGAGATCCAATTTTGTCTATGGGAATGTCTATCGTGTGCTATGCTTGTCTCGCTTTTATCTTACATTCAACGCTTGATGATGAGACTATCAGGAAACCCTGGTACTCTCCAATACCTTACTCCTTTGGACTGTAACAGTAATTACTCAGCACTGTCGCTATGAACAACAACCTTTTCAGTGTCTTCACCGTGGACAATCTGGCGGAAGTAGGCGTCGTCGCGCTCCTTGCGGGTGATATAGCCCGGCGGGGTCCACTTGGCGCTGTTCCATGGCTTGAGGTCGGAGAGACTGTACATCTCATCGATGTGTTCGAGGCTGAGAGTGCGAGTCTCGTAGAGGAAGAACCAAGTAATCAGAGCCGCAACAAAGTTCATGCCAGCAAAGACGTAACCGAACGAATACGAGATACCATCGTCGGCGAATGGAGTAAGGAAACTGATGAGGACTGTTTGGGTGTTAGCTTTGAACTAGGGAACAGGATTCTTGTTACTTGCAGTTTCCAAGCCAGTTACTCGCAGTTGCAAGGGATGCCTGCTTGGCACGAGTTCGAAGAGGGAAGAGTTCTCCCACGACGACCCAGCCGAGAGGTCCCCAACTAACGGCAAAGGATGCGATAAAGAGACAAGCCGAGACAATCATAATGATACCGACAGCGCGGCTATCTTCGGGGTTAATGGCAGTGCCGACAGAAGCAAAGACGATCAGCCAGGCAGTCTGCCACAAAGCGCCGAAGAATAGAGGCCAACGACGGCCTACCCGCTCAGCCACATAGATTCCAGGGATTGTCATGCCAACGTTCACAGCGCCGAGGATCAGCTGAACCAGAATAGGGTCATCGATGCCAGCGGATTGGAAAATGGTAGCTCCGTAGTACTGAAGCCGGTTAGTCAAACCAACAATGGCCGGCGATATCACTTACAAAGAAGTAGTTGACGCCTGTCCATTGCTGCAAGAACTGGACGGCCATGCCCAAAAGTGTTCGGTAAAAGACCTTGGGAGTTGCGTTGTTTCGATCGAGGCACTCAGCCCAAGTACCCTGGCCGACTTTTCGTTCCTCGTCGAGCAGAGCCTTCATTTCGCAGACGTTGTCTTCAACCAGAGGATTCTTTAGGTCATCCTTTAATCCTCGAAGCCGGGCGAGTGAAAGTCGAGCTCCTTCCCAATCGTCCCTAGCTGCAAGCCATCGAGGTGACTCGGGCAGCATAAGAACGCCGAGGCCGAGAGGAAGAGAAAAGGCCATTTCGATGCCAATAATGACACGCCAAGAAGCATCAGATTCTTGGATCTCACGAACACCATAGTTGACGATGTTCGAAATGAGAATTCCAAGACTGATCATCAGCTGATAGGATGCGACGACGGCACCTCTAATTTCTCGAGGGGCGCACTCGCTCTGAAACATGGGTACACCAATTGAGAGGCTGCCAACGCCAAAGCCTGCAACGAATCGGCCAATCATCATGTGAACCCATGAATTCGTGGCCGTGATCTGAAGGGTGTTTCCGATAAGGAAAACCACTACAGCAATGCTGAGGCTCTTTCTACGGCCATACCAATCAGCCGTACTAAGGCGTGTTAGTCAACAGGACTTCTTTATCCTAGGCAAGGATCTTGTGTAAGAGGAAGACTTACTATGAACCCGTCAAGGCACCAATTAGACATCCAATGCTCATAAGAGACACCAGGAGCGACTGAATAATGGGTCTCCAGGCAATGGTTCCGTCATCTTGCTTCTGGGCAAACCGATTTGTAAAATCTTCAAACAGAAGCATGCCCGAAATCTGACCAGTGTCATAGCCAAAGAGGAACCCGCCAAGAGAAGTGATCACAGCCAAGAGTAGAGCCTCGGCTCCACAGTCGGCCCCGTTGATCCTCACAGAACTGTGATTGGGTTAGTGATCGCTGTTTCATGCAGCCAAGAGATGAAGAGACAAGGAGGAGGCCTACAGTTGTCCAAGCATGTTTGCAAGAGAGATCTAATGCGCAACGAAGAATGAATTGATCTGGCTCTTCATTTTCAGGCGGCCAGCTGGTCTCTTTTTATTACCACGAGAGCTCTGCGCAGTTTCAGAAGGGCTCCAGAAGGGATCCATCACGGGCATAGCACAGGACTCCTTCGTTGCGTATGCGAAGGAACAAACACCCGATGCCTGTCATAGGAGCTACCATCAATCGGCAGTCTTGAATTGACGCCCGTCCTATCGGGGAAAATGGCTAAAATGGCCTCGATGAATTTAGCCGCCCAGACGCGAAGGGTGGAGTGCCGGGCAGCCTACGGGATATCCGAACGGGCCGACTTCAGGGGTAGCGGACGCGACAGCTGAGTAACCAGCACCTCATCAATCCGCCGAGAACGCCGACAAGCTGATCCTTGCCGCCCGAGTTTTCCCTCAGGACCATCCCACGACTTGTGGAGAATCACGCCGTGGGGTCACTGGGTTTGCCCTGGCCAGAGAATGCCATGTTGCTGTGTTCGCCATTGTTGCTGGGTACGGTCTAATCTGGGATGAATGCGAACCGTGATTTAGAACCCACTTCCCGTCGTCACGAGCCTGCTTCGACGTTGTATTCTGGATTTTTGCCCTATTGAGGTCTCCTTATTCCGGCCGTTGATGGATAGCTTCACCTTAACTCGCCATGACACCACATCGTCGTGCCAAGCCCGACGTGCCGGGAGATGATCAGCATTGCGAGGCTTTTTCTTTATTTCTAGAAGTCGCGTTGTGCCGCGGGCCGATACATGAGAGAGCGGTGAAATATTGAGTGGTTGTCTATGCATATTTCCCCCGAATTCGACCCCGAGGGGAAATAGTGTACATATTAAGGTGTTGGAGCCCCATGTTGAGCGTTCATTGCGATCGCCGATGTGCTTGTCTTGTTTCAATGGGAGGATTTTATGGCCAGGTGGTAACATCAAAGTCAGGTTGATGGGTCAGCTTAGGTGCAAAGGTCCGGCAGTGTAAAGATTGGACTTGCTGGAATAATCGTGTGTATTTAAAAATCACAATGTGCATGAGTACTGAATAGTCTGAATTAACTTGAACTTTGACAATAGACTTGATCCGAACAAGAAGGGAGGAGATAACCTTGAAAAGAAACAAATAACTGTCATGCATAGGGTAGGTTGTGCCTGCTGGGAATAACTTCATGACGCGTGACTCATCACGTGATGCGCCAGTGCCCAACCCCTGAACCACTGATCCGCTCGGCTGCTATTCCCAACCTTCTGGGTAGGGCAGTGCGTACCGTAGATCCTTTTGCTTGCTCTGATCTATCTTGTTGCTCCTTTACACAATGCTTCCAACTTGTGGCTGTCTGTTGCTGTCTGTGGTTCCGTCATGAGCACCGCCACAGCGGAAGACGGCACACGCCAAACGAGACGCGTAATTCGACGCGGTAGCTTCCGCGCTGCCTGCCACATGTCCCATAACCCCCTAGAAAACGGGCTCGTATTATTCCAGTTCCGCAGTCAATCATAAGCTCTGCCTGCGCAACCCTGGCCAAGACCCTCTTAAGCAACCAATGGGTGTTGCGAAATTACCGCCTCAATCAGTTCTCACATGAACGGAAATTCCGCCCTGTGATTTGTTGAGCACAAGCCCTTCTATGGGGCTCTCATTGCCATGCAAATTAGCCCAAACGGCAGTTTCTTTGTTGAAGAACATGGCTCTTTTAACCCTCTTTAAGGTTCAAGTGCAAATATAGAAGGTTGGCCGCTGTTGGCCGTGTTCTGTAACGCTTGGCTACTGCAGGAGTGACGTGGGATATTGCAACCCTGCCTCTTAAGGGCTCCATAAATACCCTGTCACTCTCCATGGGTCCGCTTCCATGGCGTATTTATTTCTTGAGGCCCAACACTTGGGAGCCATTCAAATCCTTCAGTGAACAATCGTCGGTCCAATGACACAAAACGGCACCGAATTTGTGGGGTGGACCGGCTCCCCAGATGGAAGAGGGACCTACGATATCATCCTCTCGTGCTTAATAACGACTTTTCTTTGCTGCTGGACATCGGTCTACACGAATATCCCTGCACCCGACGATGGCTTTTGGGCCACGTTTCGTGACAAGCTGGGGCTCGCCTGCTTGGGGCTTCTCGGGCCCGATTTCACCATAGTCCTAGCCATCGGGCAAAAGTCATCAGCGCGACGATCAGTTAGGGTAAATTCCCCCCTTCTGAACGTTTCTTTCTTTCTTTTGTAGACACTAAATGTTTGCTTACAGAAGTTTCGTGAAGCCGGATATAAGAAATGGACAATCACCCACGCCTTTTTCGCCGACATGGGCGGCTTCGTGCTCAAAGCTCCCGACCTTCCACGTCCGATACCCCTCAATGCCGAACAGGTCTTCTACCTGGTACAGAACAGATATATCGCGTATCCTGAAACCACCCTCGCCGAATTGAAAGATAGGGACAAATCTGACGGTCTGGCGAGGTAAGTACACCATCTCTCCATCAAGCTGTCGGTCTGACTGGGGCTGTAGACTTGTTACCGTTTGCCAAGCTACCTGGTTCGTGATCAATTTTGTTGTCCGCATTGTCCAGGGCCTGTTTGTGACCACGATGGAGCTCACAACCGTCGCATTTATTGTAATCTTATTCGGAACTGCATGGTGCTGGATAGACAAGCCTTCCGATGTTACTACGACCATAACTCTCGAGACCCTACCTCGAGTAACTATGGATGGAATTACTTTTCATGTAAGATTGAATTCCAAATGAGCTCGGTAAAAAGACTGACCATGGCATAGGGCGGACCTCGAGCAAGTCAACCATATCATCAGACACCCCTCGAGTTCGTCAGCAGAGACGAGACAGCCTTGAACCTTGTGTGGCAGTACTACAATGAGTTAGTTCGAAAATTCCTGTTTTCGCCCTTCTCTCGTCGGGTCGATAAAGTGCCGTGGGACAGAGTCCCCGGCGATGTTTTCCTGCGGATGGACTTTGACTTGGAATTGATTGGCGTCGTATTCATCTTTGTGTTCAGCTCCATCTTCTTGGCAGCATGGAACTTCGATTTCCCAACAACGGTCGAGAGAGACCTTTGGCGCGCATCCAGCATCTACATGGTGGCTTACGGAGCGCTTGGAGCTCTTTGGATGGAGCTGTCGATGTGGATATTTGTTCCACAGAGTAGAGCTGCTGAGGGACTTCTACCCAGCATGGCTGAAGAAGCCATTGCCCTGCATCCTGTTCGAAAATGGCACCAGGCTCTTCGGGACTGGTGGAAAAGACGCCCTCTGTATCGGAAAGCCAACGGAGACAGCCTGGATCCGCGCCCGACAACCAAGAAGGGCGGTGTCTTTGGCTTCTTGTCCCGGTCGCATAATATTTCACCGAACAACGACCCGTACATGGGCGTGCCGATCGGGTTCTTGATTGTAACGTCGGTTTTCTGTTCCTGCTATTGCGTTTTTCGGACATACATATTGGTGGAGGACTTTATTGGGTTGAGGTCGCTACCACCCAGTGCATATGAGACAGTGACTTGGACGTCATTGATACCACATATATGAGGAGAAAAGCTTTTGTTTGTAGATAATGTGCATAGAACTTTGATAGACTGAGGGAATGAATACGACATGGAGCATCAACTTACAGGAGCGATCTGCTTTTCTTGACCCTTTCTCCAACCATATTACCATGCTTGCGTTGTACTATGCTCAGCATTATCGCGAACTACACAGAAGGCGTTTTTCTGGCTCATTTGTCTTCCAACACACGATGGGACCAGATCATTGAACTAGAGGAGTTTGTGATGGAAGCTGTACTTTGACAAGTCTTGGGGAGATATGAGAGTATTTACGCTATTCGGGAGAAAAGAAAGGAAAGAGCTTGTATGATTTGGAAAAGAAAAGGTAGTTTACGGTTTTGATCTGAAACAACAAAGCGGCAGTGTTATAAAACCCACAAATAACGTGATTTATTTATAGGGAAACGCCAAGCTACTAGATCTGTATCATCACGGTCATATACTTGTCTCAAAGCCTGAGCCATACAAGACTGGTCATTGCCAACGCTGCCGCGAAAACCGCTATCTTGTTGTTTACAATCCCAAACGTCGACTTGCTTGGCCCGTCGCGGGGTTGCGGTGGCACCCAAGACTTGGTCTTCAACAAACGCTGCACTCAAGCTTCTCTAGAACCTTTCGGCTTGGCAAAGTGACCCACGATGTAGCCGAAGTATCCTAGAAGTGGCAATGATTGGTGTTTCTAAAACGGTAGAGACGTGGATCTCCATCCCCAGACTTTAGCCAGACTGACGATCTCTGAATCACTACAGCGGTAAGCGAGGAAGTTTTGCAACAGCTGGCTCCTGACGGATTACAATCGGGTGGAGAAGTATACACGCTCTGTTATGAACGCGTCAAGCCACTTCTTGGCACTCTTCCAGTAATGAGTAGCACCCCCATCTTTTTGCAAAAGCACTGGCGGATTGCAAGCTGGAAATTGAGTCGTAAAAAGTCCCCTAAAGTCGACATTCGCTCCAGAGGTTTCAGGGCAAGAGAATGACTCGAGTTGAGGGATGTGGGTGATGGTGCTCCGCGGCAGCTGGATGGTCTGTCTCTGTGCACGTTAGACCTAGTTGAGATACGCCCCAGCCAGAGGGTCTGATCGCGCGAATTGGTTCTTGAACTACCTTACAGCAACTAATCAGATCCTCCAATTGCCTAATCAGATCTGAGATTGCAATCTCAGACTCTGACTGCCAGATTTTATCTGATGCTCATCGCGTCCGATGAACCAAAAGTTCCTGCAGGGGCGTCAAAGGTGAGGCGCCGTTCAGCCGCGACGCCGTAAAAATAGAGTTAAATCAGCCTTGGCGGCACTAGGGCGGGCGTAAACATCTGGCACACACAGTTGACAAATGACTGTAAATGTGATGGATCGCAGTCTCGCAAAACACGAAGAAGGGGGGGTTGTGGCCGGGAATCTTGCTTCCGAGACCTTAACTCAAAATCTGAAAATACCCCGTGTGGATTAGCGTGCCATGTCAATGCTTATTGTGACGCGGCCTGGACGCTCCAGCGTAGTAAGCTTGACCAGTTCTGCGACAACAGGGGTTTAGATCTACCAGTGCCGCAACAAGGGGGCGC
>JAADYS010001259.1:0-33366 GCA_012931995.1 Fusarium albosuccineum
CAACTTTGAACACAATAGGCTTCAATATCGATGTCGACGTCGACGCACGCGACTACGACGGTTGTACGTCGCTGGCGCTCGCTGCCAAAAAAGGGCACACGGCTGTGGTAGAGCGGCTACTTGCCCACGGTGCCAACCCCAACTTGCGGGACCTCGACCAGATCGCACCGTTATGGCAGGCAGCTCGGTACGGCCATACGTCTATCGTGCGCCTGCTGTTAGCAAGCAAACGATTATCAGATGTCAACCCGCGGCCAGCATACCTCCACGAGCATCGCTTTGAAACACCCCTCGCCATCGCGATAAAGGAGGGCCATCAAGAAACGGCGGAGCTACTAGCGCGCGCAGACGGCATTAACCCCTGCCTAACAACAACCTCGTTTAACCGGCAATACTCAGCACAAGTTAGTATATTGGGTCTCGCTATTCTTAACGGGTATGAAGGGATGGCATTGGCTCTGCTTGATAAATGTGACCTTGGGCACGAGCTTAAAGACGCCGACTCTAATGATGACGGCCTTGACGATAACGCTACCAAGGACACCATTGAACCCGCTTCAAAGCTCTTGGTCTTCGCCGCGGGCGCCGGATGCTCTAGAATTGTTCGAGAACTTTTGACCAAGCACGGCGCCAATGTCAACGCGGTTCATGCATACGATGCAGGGGAAGGAGTAGGTTGGGTTACACAGAGCCCGCTCATGGCGGCATCCAGGCGGGGCGACCTGGACGCCGTCCGCTCGTTGCTAGATATGGACGAGATCCGACCGGGCCTTGATTCGGAGCGCGATGGTACGGCGCTCACCACAGCTGCCCAGGGAGGGTTTGTTGATGTGGTTAAGATGCTCATCGCCGATGCCAGGGTTGAGATTGATTATAAGGATGAGTTTGGGCGCACTGCTCTTTCATATGCAGCCGAGCGTGGTTACGAGGCTGTGGTAACTGAACTGCTAGCGACCAGAGCCGTCGACCCGAATAGCCACGGCGACTGGGAGCGAACGCCGCTCATCTGTGCCGTGTATCCTAAGGGTGGATATGGCCCTGGGGGTTGGCAGTCGTACGAGGGCTTAACACGCAGACTGCTAGCCAACGGCCAGATTGATGTTAATTCAAAGGACTTACAGGGCTATACGGCGCTATGCCACGCGGCCAAAGAGGGCGCTTTAGGACTCGTGGTGGCTCTTCTAGATCACCCTGAGATTGACCCGACGGCGGGGCCGGGGCACACCACGCCGCTGGTTCAGGCAGCCGAGTTCGGCCATGTGGACGTGGTCCAGGCACTGCTAAATACAGGGCGGGTCGACGTCAATACTGTCATGTCTGGCATATCTGAAAGAACAGCGCTCATGCATTTATGCGAATTCGGGCATCATGAAAAGGGGGTTCAAGTGCTGCTGTCCACTGCCGGCATCGATGTGGATTTCAAGGACAGGCACGGATACACATCGTTGATGCTGGCTGCTTCAAAAGGCAGGGCAGACATGGTGAAGCTCCTTTTGAATTCAGTTGGCGACCCAAACATGCAGGACTCCAAAGGTAACACGGCTCTTTGCCTTGCGTCGGACGCTGAAGTGACCAGGGTGCTTGTTGGGGCTCCAGACGTCAGGGCTGATCTCCCTAACAACGAGGGGCGGACGCCGCTTTCTCTCGCCGCAGAGGCTGGCGAAATCGAACGTGTTAATATTCTTCTCGCAAGCGACGGCGTCAATCCGGATGCGCGAGATGCCCATGGGCGAAGCCCGCTTTCGTGGGTATTCGGCGAGAATGGTCTGCATACTAGTTGGAGAAAAGAGGAGCGCAAAGAAGTGATGCGGCAGTTGCTTCAGATTCCAGCCGTCGACCCCAATGCCGAGGGCTGTAATGAGATAACTCCATTGCTTCGAGCGATCGGGTCTGACCACAGCAATGAATATGTCGAGGTTCTGCTCTCACGGCCAGATCTCGACGTGAATCGGCCTCAAGATTGGGGCAGGGGCAGCCCCCTCGATGTTGCAAAAGATGCAGGCAATATGGACACTGTGGCGCTCTTGCGAGCAAGAGGCGCCGCTAAGTCAGACCGCTCTAGGAGGGGGAGGCTATATTATTCTGATGGGGAAGATTCTTCGGCTGAGGAAGACTCCCCAGCTCAGAAAGACTCCCTGGCTAAGGAAAATCCTCAAGCTGAGCAAGACGCTCTGGCTAACCAAGACTCTCTAGCTGAGGTAGACTTTTGGTCCAATAGATACTCTAGGATTGAACTAACCCGACGACATCGGCCATCGCCCCGGCGAGCACCTCGGTCACCGTCTCAAAGCAGTCACAGTAGCTCAGAAGGCTACGAACCAGATTTTAACCGCTATGGTAGGCTGACAGACTCGTTGAGAAATGAGCTACGAAAAAAACTCCTCGGAGAGTACCACCTACGTCTAGGCAAGCAGCAAGCGTACGTCAACAAGTGGGCAGAAGGCACAGCAAGCCTATGCTCGGTATGCTCGGCCATCGACCTGAATTCCGCTTTTTGGAGACGCCATGTCCAGTACGGAGGTCGCGTGATCGCCGAACTGGGCAGGGTCGACGAGATGTGGAAGAAGAGGACTTGTCCTCTATGTCGCCTATTTGCTACTGTGTATCCCCATACCAGCCTTGAGGAGGGGCATAAGTTGGTCAGCTTCTCAACGACACAATCCTGGCTCTGTCACAACCAGCTGGTCCGTTGGAATGACTTTCGATTCAAGCGCTTCGTCGACACTATGGTGCTCGCTGTGGTTGCCGACTCGATGGTTACCGACGAGGTGGTTCCAGCCCAGTTTGGCACTAGACGTGTGACGGGCCCGGCAATGCGCGCTACAAACGCTGTCAAAGCCGCTTTCTCTTCCGGCCTCATCAGTCGCCTTGGAAGTAACGGTTATTCAGATTCTGTGACTATCCCGCGGCTGGCTGCCGAGATAAGTGATTGGAGCGCAGCCAGGGGCTGGATTACTTGGTGTCGCGAGAACCACCCACGGGAGTGCAACCCACGCAGAACAGCCACCGTTCCGCATTTCTTTCTCATTGAGTGTTCTACACGACAGATCATAGAACACAAGCAGTCTCAAGCTGGCCGTCCGCCGCAATATGTAGCTCTGAGCTACGTCTGGGGTCAGCCAGTACCTGGTCAGCAGCCGCCACAACGACAACGACAACAGCAAAGCCTCGACGAAGAGGGCAGCGGCGTGGTTGAGGCAGTTGTTGAAGATGCTATCCGCGCGTCACTAAAGCTTGGCTACCAATACTTATGGGTAGACCGGTATTGCGTCGTGCAGACAGGCAACGAGGTCATCAAGCAGGAGCAGCTACGGCATATGCATCTCGTCTATGCCAATGCTGAGGTAACGTTAATAGCAGCCGCCGGCAAGGATGCGTCTGCAGGCCTGCCCGGCATCCCGGGACGTCCAAGGCGTCAGCAACCAGGCGCTCTTATCCAGGGCCACGCGGTCGTGTGTATCCCGCCAGACCCCTCCCTCCACATCCGCTCAGGCTCGACCTGGGCCACTCGGGGGTGGACATACCAGGAGGGACTGCTAGCACGCCGCCGTCTCTACTTCTCCGAGCATGAGATGTCTTACGAATGCCGTCACATGCTCTGCCGTGAGGCGATGCGGTTGCCTCCCGATATAGAGCAGGGCATGTCTGCGTATAAACCGCGTCTTATGGAGCCATTTTGGATGTACGAGCCATTTAAGATGCCAGGCATGGATGTCTTTCATACTGGCATCGGCCTCTTTGACCTATTGGCGGTATATTTGACGCGACAACTGTCCCTTCCCTCGGATACTCTCAACGCTATGCTCGGCATTCTGAATCTACTTGCCCAACACAAGAAATGGCCCATTTACCATATATGCGGCGTTCCCATTCTGCAGCTCCGAGACAGGGGATCCAACAGCAACGTTGATACTAACGTCGCCGCCCCTGTGGCCCTTGGTGGTTTTCTCGACGGCCTCTGCTGGCGGCTTCGAAAGCCGGCCTTTCGACGGCCCGGCTTTCCGAGCTGGTCATGGACAGGTTGGCAGGGCATAGTCACTAGCATGAGCAACCGTGACCAGCCCATCGAGCAAACTCACGGATTTGGCATAAACGTATCCATCATTCCTCGCAACCAGGACGGCGGCGCTACAGTGTCATGGAGCCGCTGCTACAATCAACTGCGAATGGCGGACGACAGCAACCTGGACATCCGATCAGGCCAGCAACACGTCCTTGAAATCACGGCCAGTGCCGTCACCGTCAGGTTTCGCAGTGGAGAGAACGAGCGTCGGCAAGATAGGTGGATCGGTACAGTGTGCGCGGGCGATGATGTGTGGCAGGGTGAGTTCTTCCTCACTCGCAAGGATGAAGGCGACGACGAGAAATTGCTGCTATTGTCGCTTCTGAGAGAGCCGTGGACAGGTATCGTATTAGGGAATTCGCAGAATCAAGAATACCCTGACACGCATGACACGACGGTGCTCGTCGTCCAAGAACAAGAGCAGAAGCAGCAGCATGGGGAGGGGCAGGAACACATGTACTGCGAGCGCATTGGCTTGCTCAGTCTCATGCACTGCACACTCAACGGCAATATGTTAGAACGGCGGACGTGGCGGCTCCAATGATGTAGTTCTAAGGACTTAGGTATAAGTTAGGCTAGCGTCTAGTGGACTGCCTTTTTTGCTCTTTGTTTTCTCAGTGTGCCTAGTTACCTTTGTCAGTTGTTATAGCTTCAGGGGTAAGTATAGTTATTTATCCAAGTAGTTGAAGCATTTATAATGGAAGCGAAAGACAGCACCAAGCGTGAAATCTCACTTGATACCTCAGCAAGGTGGGATTAAAAATGCACGAGCTTACCCCTCACGCCGGTGCGAGACCGTGAATGAGGAAAGTAAAGGGGGGCGCGCCAAGGTTTCAGCAGGAGGCATTCACAATAAAGAAAAGCAATATTGACGCCTCGCTACCTACAGCCTACTATGCTAGGCTCTAGGCAGTAAGCCGGACTGCGTGCGATGTTTCAGCTGGGCTGGCACAGAAGTTGCTGGAAGATACCTTGCATTCGACCTAGAGTTATCACCTCGAAAAAGCAAGTTGTTTACCCCTACGTTATATTATGTAAAAGTAGTCCCCATTTATGGTTTAATTTCATTTCTCTCCAACAATTCAATAACCTTTCTACCCCCATTCTTAAATCTTCTACAAATACTCATTCGTCAGCAGCAAACCCAGAAACGGAAGGACCACCTGGTACGCCGTTCAATAGACGTGGCTTTACACCACTTGCACCCAAATCTAATTCTGCGTCGGCCTCATCTTCTGACTCTGCATTCAAGTGATTTGACTTGGGGCGCCATTTGATCTTTCGGGTTTGGTCGCTCTAAAGCACGACTCTGCTGTTCAAACACTGTAGGACGAGATGCAACACAAGGTACGGTCCGTTCCCCATCGTTCGGTGAATTAGACATCTCTACACGTAGCATCCAAGTAAGTCGGTAAAGCTCAGGGGACGGTGAGCCATTGAAGTAGACACAATGCGTACAGAATCCGACATTAACGGGATGTGGGGGAGAGATCAGTCCCATGAGAGGAAATTCTCTTCTTCTATATACCTAGAACCCATCAATTCACAGGTCTTCTGCCTTGGAAGGCATCCACGGATTGTCTGTCCCTTTGTCTCCTATTTGAACAATCTGCCTTATTTGTTTAGGTGCTTGTTTACACAGACGATGCCTTTGTTTATCTTACTGATTGCCAAGTTATAATATCAATGAACGAACACCCACTTTTGCACATACGTGGGGAGGTAACCTTGTACTGAGAGTGGTGAAAACACTGGGTCCATTGGCCTGCAGCATCGACCCCAGCAAATCCTGGCTGGCAACGATGTAAGCAGCCTAGAAGACATTCAGTTGGTGTTTTCTCACGATTTCCAAGCACTAGTACTAAGTTTTTCCCTTGTTCTGCGTTTTTAATTCATAGAAGGTAGGGCTCAGAAATCAACCTTGTTTTCGCAAAATATAAGAGAACTGCTTAGCACACGGCTTTTTCCTGAGCACAACCAATCTTCTTCTGACTTGATATGAGCTCGATGACATTCTAATACTAAGCCCTGTCCCATGCAACTTCCACCTTGCTCCACAATACTCGTCAAATCTTATTCCACACATGCCATCTGTAGTCAGGTAGAAAAACAGAATTACAGCTCAGCAGCATCCTTCACCTAAATGAAGCTGGTGGTAAGCGGATAACGAATTCTGCAAAGTTGCGAAAGTCAATGACAACACAGTCGCCATTGATCTTTTCTGCCAACACATACGCAAAATCCTGCCTATTCCATGCCCTATTGCCGCGGTGGGCCCTTTTTTGTTCTTCTAACATGCTCCGCATGTTCACGCGAAGCTCAGATCCTGTGATGTAGGCCCAGTCACTTCTACTTATCGTGCCCCTGAGCCCGGTAATCCCCACATCTTCTGCTCTGTCAATGTTGACATCTCGTTCATAGTCTCCTGTCCTAGTCAACCTGACCACTTCGAGCTTTTCTTTGCCGCTAGGGAGGACTTGGAATAATCTCAGTAGAGTTACATTGCTGAGGTACCTAGGTAGAACTTACTAATCGATACCATAACAGCCGAAGAATCGCTTAGAGACCCTTGGGGATCAACAACTGGGTGATCTGCCCCCAGATTCCCAGGTATCATGTAGGACTATAGTATATTAGGATTATTGTGGCAAAAGACTTTCGAAAGCCTGGAGACGGAAAGACGCACGTATTGAAGACTCCTCGTCCGCATCGGGAGCCAGAGCTGAATGTTGGTTCCTCCATCGTTCTTATAGTTGTTAATTGTGGACCGGATTTGGCTTTCCGTCGCTTCAAACACTGTTTTAGTGACCCTGGCATCATTCAGAGTCTGACCTGATCCGGCCACTTGCCAGCGAACCCAACAATCATTGGCGTCAACAACATCCCAAGCATTCTGCGGAGGATCGAATGGATCAGCATTGCCAAAGAGTTCACCATCTTCGCTCCATCCGAGGTATGAACATGGAACAGCAGTTACTGAACCAAATAGGGCCGCGATTACCAGGGTGATAGATTGGGAGCGCATGGTGTGCAGTGTAGTGAGTGCAGTAGACCACTGCAAAAGAAGAGATGGAAGGAAGTATTCGATGGTGAAAGATTGAGAGAATGTGAGGCAGTGCTGTGTTTGAACAAGATATAAGGAAAACCTTGCGTTGGGCAGGTAGTCAAAATGGAGAAAGACTTGAAGAGGATTTGCTAGTAGCATATTAGGCAGACTACTCATGATAGAAAGGAAATGAGATGCAGTGGCGCAGTCGCATTGTGGATGCATCCATTGAATAGTATTTTCTCTTTAGGACTCGCACCGTTACTAAATCCAGGATTATCCCGTAGCTCGGGAGGATGAAACGGGTGGAGTCACGCGAAAAAGCTTATTTCCAAACGACCGCCAAGCATCCTCATGATAGGGCAGATCGGACAGTGGCTTATTGCTTGAAGAAGTCCGAGGTCTGGATGGACGCATCCATTGAACAGTATCCCGTCTGTAGGATTTGCGCCGTTACTGAATCGAGGATTATCCCGTCCCTCGGGAGGATCAAATAAATACGCGGAATTACGCGAGCTTGGCTTGGCATCGAACGATCGAGACCCTTATTTTTAAAATGACCGCCAAGCATCCTTATGATAGGGTAGATCGGACTGTGGCTTATTGCTTGAAGAAGTCCGAGGTCTAGATCTCGCATTCTGCCTCCACGGTAGTTGGCAGACTTGCATCGCCAATAGTCAGTTCTGTCTAGTAACATATATCAGCAGTTAAGTTGTATCTCCTCAAGAGTATCGTCCTACCTCTCGTTGTCTCTCTTTACATTCTCCCAAACCTTTCAACATTATACGCTCTTTTGTTACCTCATCATTGAACCTACCATCATGCACTGGAGGACTGTCTTCAGTCTGGTCGTGCCAGCTCTTACCTTCTTGGGTGGAGCAGCAGGTTTGCCTTCAGGGCAATATTCTGACTACGAATCAGACTTCCGAGACAACACTTTTGCTTCCAACCATGCCGGCCTCACGACTCGCCAAAGTGCGAAGCCTGCCTTGAGAATTCTGCCCTTGGGTGCATCTATTGTTAGCGGCGTTGGATCAAGCACCGGTAATGGGTAAGTCATGTCATTGAGCGCGATAGATCGGCGGAAAAACAACTCTGACAGTGTATAGATTCCGAAAGCCTCTTAGGGATCAGCTGAGATATAAAGGCGTATGTAAACTTTCACAATCTGATTTAACCATGTGCTCATATGAGTTGTTCTAGTGGGATGTCAATATGGTTGGCAGCAAGCAGAATGGAAACATGAAGGACAGTGTAAGTTTGGTCCCCCAATATCTTGGACTTACATCTAATCCTTCACTTTACAGGACCATGAAGGCACCAGTGGTTTCACAATCGACGAAGCTCGAAATGCAGCACGCAACTCATATGGCCACAAGCCTAACGTTGTGGTGGTGAGTAGACTTGATGTAGGTAATTTATCATGGCAAAACTGACAAGTTTAGATGAACTTGGGCACCAACGATGCGAATCAAGGCAAGGTATTTCACTCTACATCACGGTCAAACTGCTATCGAGTGACTAGTCACTCACACTATTCCAGGTGGATGGGGCTTCCAATCGATTGGAAGGATTGCTTAACGACCTTTGGAATGCCGATGGCATGTCCAAAACATATGTCGTTGTTTCCTCGGTGCTTCGACGGAACGATGACAAGGCAGAGAGCAACCGTAAACAAATCAACGAGCAGTACAAGTACGTTGGCCCGACTAGCTGTTTACCAGTGGAGTATCATGAGCTGACTTTATTGTCCCTTTACTTTATCTTAGGAAACTGATCACCCGTCTCAAGAGTACTGGAAAGCCAATTACGTACGTCGACATCGACATTCCGCTGAATGAGCTGACAGATGGGATCCATCCCAAGTAAGTTCACGTTCCCGTGGCTAAAAGGTCCAACACTAACAACAAAAGCGATGCTGGACACAAGAAGATGGCCATCAAGTTCTGGTATGGCATCGAGTGGGGCTATCAGGCGGGCCTCATCGTTGATGCTGCTCCAATGTCCCAGTCAACAGGCAACACGTGTGACAAACAGCCTGGCAAGGCTCAATATGGTGGTGTCACTCAAAAGGGTTCAGGTGACTCAGATGGCATCTACTACCACAACAGCCAGGAGATGGGCACTATCTGGTCGTATACTTCCGAGTTCGATCGCAATCAGTGGTTCTTCACTAGGCTTTATGGTACCAAGTACGATGATATTGTCGGCTGGTGGTATGCCAACGAGAAGCTCTCTTTCGCCACATGGAAGAACAATGGAGGCGGAAAATTCTCCAAAGTGTCTGACCTGGATACTCAGCTTTTCTGCAATATTCGTGGCATCTGGTGGGTCGACATCAACAACGACGGATACGATGATTTCCTTTGTGTTTCCCCCAACGGAGATACGTTGGCTTCCATCAACAACCGAGACGGGACAGCTACAAGTCCACCTACCTTTAAGAAAATCGGCATGATCAAGGGCAACGTCGGCTACAAGCAAGACCGTGTCAGATGGGGCGATATCGATGGAGATGGCAGAGCCGACTACATGATTCTCGATGACGGTGGAAATGTTCATGCATGGAGAAACTCGGGTACCTCTGACACTCCCTTCTGGCAGTCTCTTGGCTTGAGATTTACTGCCAAGGGTATGGGTGACATGCGTGGTGTTCGTTTCGAGGACATCAATGGTGATGGACGCGACGACTGGCTGTGGGTGGACGACAAAGGTGCCACAACCACTTGGACAAACTCTCGAAGCTGCAAGAAGGGAAAGCCAGGTGACGGACTCAACGTTGCTTGGCGTCAGGGATTTTGGAAGGGCGCCTCATCCGGACCGACCCATGCTGGTGTTGGTGCCAACGGTAGAGACCGAATTCACTTTGCCAGGATCTACGGCGAGGCTGCCTTTGGACTTTTACCCAAGGCAGACTACGTCTATCTTCAATCCACCAAGCAATCTGATGGAAGGTTCAAGTTCGACATGAAGGTCTGGAAGAACATTGGCGGTGGCTCCACCAAGCTCAAGGCTGATGGCAACAAGTACTGCAACATGTATGGCCATGACGATGGACGAATGGATTACGTTTGGACTCTGTCTACTGGCAAGATGACTGTCTGGCCCAACTTGGGCAAGAAGTCAGTCAGCGGGGAAAACGATGTGTTCTGGGGTTCGCCCAAGGAGCTTTGGAACCCTGGACAGAACTATGATCGCAGAGATCTTCATCTCGTTGACTGGAACAATGATGGTGCGTGCGACATCGCATGGGTCGACCCAAACAACAATAACAAGGTTTCCGTCTGGCTCAACAACTACAAAAAGACTGGAGCTTTCACCTGGACCCATCTCGCCGACCCAGCGCCGCAGCTGAACTGCCCCGAGAAGAGAGGCGTCGGTATTCACGACCTTGCTGTCCGCTTTGCCGACTTTTCCAACAACAAGATGTCAGACTACATCTGTATCCAACCTGACGGACGATTCTATGGCTGGACTCACAACAGCGATGGCTCTTGGGAGAAGATCGCACAGTTCAAAAAGGCCGAGGGTATTGATCGTGCCAACCTTCGCTTCGGTAACGTCAACGGCCGCGGTGGTGAAGACATGATCTGGGTCGACAAGTTCACAGGAGATGCTACTGTCTACATCAACAACGGCAAGATGGACACTGGCGGTAGCAACTGGTGGTTCTTGAAGAGTGGAAAGCAGTACTCAGGTTCTTGGGCCGGTACCTGTCAATACTTCCCCGACCTCGATGGAGATGGCAGAGCTGACTTGCACTCTATCATGGCTACATTTGACAATCGCGGAGAGACACACTTCAACCGTTGCGGCATGACAGACAACACAGGCGATGACGCAGGTTGGGCTCCGGGTCAAGATCCAGGGTTCGGGTCCCTGCCATCTCCCAGTGGCGATGAGGAGCCAGGAAGCGGAGGCGGTGTCCCATCTCTTCCTTCTACTTGCAAGGAAATTTGCTGGAATGTAGCCACGGACAAGGAGACCAAGTGCAAGAACGACGGTACGCAATGGGATATCGAACCCAGAGACGACGGCGTCCCAGAGGATGTCTTGAGCATCAACAAACTGGCTGCAATTGGAGACTCTTACTCGGCTGGAATTGGTGCTGGAGACAGGCTCGGAAGTGTATTCGATGCTTTCAAATCGGGTAGTGGTAAGTTTGCGACCTTGTTACCACGCGCAATTGCGCTAAATTTGAGGTTACAGACTTTGCTTGCGCTCGATACGATCATGCGTACCCATATCTCATCAACCAGGATGACCGAATTGGAGATCCATCCAAGCGCAAGTTTCAGTTCCTCTCGTGCTCTGGTGCTGTCATCAAAGATGTGGTAGACAAGCAGATCCCCGAGATGGACAGTGGCCAGGACGCTATTACCCTGTCAATCGGTACGTTTTGCCCTTTTTTCTTTGAGAACCCATTATTGATCGCATCTCAGGTGGGAACGATGTCGGTTTGATCAACTTGTTGAACTCATGCATTTACCAAATGGGTGTTTTTACCAAAGAGCAAGCCGCAGCCGCAAAGCTGATCGCAGAGGTGGACAAGGACTATGCATGGGCCAAGGACTTTGACTGGGACAGTCTTTCTCGAGGCTGCGAGGGTCAGATCGAGTACAGCAAGTCGCTGGCTACTTCGGATACCTTTGGTAAAAACCTCGATGGCGTTCTGTCAGCGGTCAAGAATAAGTTGAACAATGGGTAAGTGCTATTCTTCAATTTTATTAGAACAAGCTGACGATGATACAGGGCCAAGATCTATGTAACAGGGTACGGCAAGTTCTTCTCCGAAGACCTGTCGGATGACTGCGACAAGGTCACTTGGACCACATGGCTTTACAAGTTGGAAAACCTGGGACAACCGGCCGCGTACTTGACGAAAGTACGACGTGCAGAAATGAATAACTTGGTTGACTATGTCAACGGGCAGCTTGTTCGTTACCACCCTTTGAACGTTACCATCAAACCAGTGCTAACACCTCGATCTAGCGATCGGCAGTCGCACGAGCCGGAGATTCTGTAAGATTCATCGACTACGACCATCTTCTGACAAAGTACCGCGGCAGGTACTGTGAACCAGGAGTCGACGAGTCAACAAGCGAGTCCAACACCAGACAGGGACTCATGTTCTACGAACTCAACTCCTGGGACCGTGCGGGAACGACTCCATGGAAGCGCGATACGGATCAAGGCGAGCTCAGCGGAACCTTTTACGGTGATATGCTCATCCTTGCCAAGATCACGCGCCTCATGGACCCCAATGCCGAGCTTCACCACGAAAACGATAACAATAGCAAGAGGAGTCTGGCTTCTCGAGCAGATGTTGTTGATTACCTGGTCCCCAATGGTTACAAACGAGTCTTTCACCCTCAGATCCCATTGCATCAAAAGATTGCAAGTTTAGTTGTTTCGCAGATGTTTCTGGAACATGACGCTCGAAGGGGTTACGCTGTATGGACTGATTCGAACAAGAACACATATTGTGCCTTGTAGGTATCACCAATCCATTCTCCTCTTGTTCTTGACTAACCGTGAAATTCAGGGAACCAGAGAATCCAGAGCCACCAGAAGAGACGCCTGTCAAGACAAAGAAATGGTCCAGTAAGTGATCAATCCTGTCCGTGTGCTCGTTCGAAAACTAACATGTAGCAGTGGAAATTCATGGCCTATACTCTACAGATCTCAAGGCAGCAGACTGCACTCGAAAAGATGACAGACGGTCCAGAACGGTCTGGGGTTTCGAGCTGAACAAATGTTACGACTTTAAATCAATGCCCGGTACAGATTGCCGGGAGTACATTGGAACAAAGGAACAAGGAGGATGCTCGGGAAATCTACCCCCGCACAGTATTCTAGTTCCCGACGAGGGGTACAACTGTATCTTTTTCTTCGGCGATGATTGCACTCGTCCGTTTGATCGCACGTCTGACCACTCGTGCATGTCGACGAATACAGGCGATGGCTGGGTCTCTAATCAGATAGGGTCTTTCAGATGTGTAAGTACACCCCTTCCTAATACTTTTCTTATTATCTTGTACTGACATTGTGTATAGCTGGAAGAAACAAAGAAATAATGTCTTTGTAGAATAACAATAGCATAGGAGGATAGTATACTGGTCGAAACCCGAGAGGACTGCATTGTCGGCTATAATGAGCCAGCGACGCTGAAACAGTCGGATTGAACCAAAGGGCCGACTTAGATTCCATCTTGGAAATTCGGATAGAGGAGTGCCGGTGGCTGTCGCTAGCTAGGCTTGCTTACGGTCCCTCTTATTGGTTAGCCCCGGAATGCTTCTTCCAAGTTTTCCGAGCTCATCCAATCATGGCTCTTGAAGCCGGAGCCCATCCTTTGCTTACACAGCTAAATCACAAAGCTATCCAATTGGAGTGGACAGTTCCAACTCCGTTCGCGTTCGGCTCCATTGTTACTGCTTGAGATGACGGGCTCTGCCTGGTGCAGATGGAATCCTTGGCTCCGAGATGCCCATTGAGTTCGACTAGCCTAGCTCAATACATCATCTATAGTCTCTATTTGAACTGACGAGATTATCCCCGACCTTCTGCACATTCCTACCATCTTTACATCAACGTCTAAATCCTTGTTAACTACTCTGCTCACCAACTTCAAATCATGACAACTCTAATTGCAATCATCGGTGGCGGACCCAGCGGTCTAACTCTGGCCCGTCTTCTCGAATGCAACAATATTGACTACGTTGTCTACGAACGCAACGTCTCCCGAGACTCTCCCAATGGGTAACAAGGTGGTTTACTTGATATCCACGGAGCGATAGGGTAAGAGGCTCTTAGACGTGGGGGTCTATCTGAGGAATTTGAGAAACTAGCCCGGCGTTATGCGACCGTAGCGCAGGTTGCCGACATGACGGGCAAACATCTCGTCGATTTTGGTGAAGGACGAGATGCGCCCGAGATTGACAGGGTTCAGCTGCGGGCAATCCTTCTCGACTCCATTCCTGCCGGAAAGGTGCAATGGAACAAGACTGTCCAGAAAGTAGAGAGGGATATTGATGGGAATGTCGTCATTTTCTTTACGGACGGAAGCAGTGCCAGCGGGTTCCGACTCGTTGTTGGGGCGGACGGAGCTTGGAGCAAGGTCCGGCACTTGGTAAGCATACGCCCTTTGTTTGACAATTCCCATAGTCAGGTTGATAACCAATCAATTTGCAGCTTACGCCTGCCAAACCCCAGTACTCTGGCAAGAGCTATGTTGAGGGCAAGATTTCTCCCAACAATCCTCTCTACGCCAAACTTGAGGCAAGGGTCGGCCACGGAAGTCTCCTGGCGTTCGGACCTAGAAAGAACCTTGCCGCTCAACAGATGAGCGATGGTTCTTATCGGATCTATCTGGGCATCACAGTTGCTGAGGACTTCTTCGTCAACGGTAACGCAAATGTGGACCTCACGGCAGATGAGGGAGCCCAAGCCCGCCGGTTCTTCCTCTCTCGGAGTGACTATTACGCCGATTGGTCCACGGAGCTTAAAGACATCATTGCCAACTGCGAGGGTGCCTTCCGCAACTGGCCGTTATACTATCTCTCTCCCGAGTCACTCAGCTGGAAGCACGCCCCCCAGGTTACCTTGATCGGCGACGCAGCCCACCTGTCTGCACCGTTTGTCGGAGAGGGTGTGAACTGTTCCATGTACGATGCCTTGGTGCTAGTAGACAAAATGATAAAGTTTGGAACTGATTCGGGCTTGGATCGCGCTGTTGAGGAGTACGAGAAGGACATGTTCAAGCGTGGAAGAGATTTGATTGAGCGGAGCATGGGATCCGGGGAGCTTTTGTTTGCTGAAGATGCACCCAAAACTCTTGTTCAGATTATCGGAGGTCAGTGCAGGTGGCAGAATACATGTGATCTAGTGTTTGGGGCCTTTTCATTTGGCACAAGATTCTAAGGAAGAGGCTTACTCCCCTCGATAACTTTCAAATATAGATATTAGACACTCCTCTTTTTCTCTCCTCTCTGCAGCCATCACCGTGCCTTTCGTAGCATCACTTACAACATATAACACAAGGCAACATGGCATTGTTAGAACTACGTGTAGGTCCAGTAAGAGAGCATCAGAATTGCAGCACGTGCAGGGCCCCCATCATCCAATCTAGCAATTACATTCTTAGTGCCGCGTGGACCTACTGCCTACCCATCTTGTGGAAGAATTCTTGAAAAAAATGCCTTGGTTGTCCTGGGTCCCTTCAGTGCGCGTAATAGCTAAGGTCACCTTGTTGGGCCGAAGTTGAAGTTGACACTTCCAATATCCTCGCTCAGCCAATCGGAGGCAGTAGTTTCGGAGCCCCGGGATCTGCTTATGTTGAGGGACATGGATGCCCCAACCAAAATACCCAGCTTACTGCTGAGTCCAATTTCAATATGGAGGAATATTTAAGAACCGTTTTGTGACGTCTCTTTCTCTAAATTTGTTAGCCATTATCTGTTATTCTTCATTATCATGGTCGACTCCACATCCCTCGCTCAAGGCGAACACGTCTTCCGCACTGCAGACGGCTTTGACCTACAATACTTTGTACGCGGCTCCGGGCCTTTGGTCATTGTTCTCCCTCCTGCATGGGGAATAGGATCCTTTTACCTTCAAGATGGCTTTGCAGAGCTCCAAAACAAGTTCACTTTGGTGTACCTCGAATTCAGAAGCAACGCAAAGTCTACGAGAAGGGAAGCTGAGCTCATGACTGTTTGGCATCTTGTTGATGATGTCGAGTCCCTTCGCCAGGAGCTGAACCTCGAACAAATTCCCCATCTCATGGGACACTCTGGAGGTGGGACGGTCGCCCTCTGGTACGCTATCAGACATCCCGACAAAGTCACCAACCATCTCCTCCCGAACCATCGACTGGAAGGTTTCGACGACAGTGAGTCGAGTGGAGCTGCCTTGGCGGAGAAGAAGCAAGACCCGAGACTCCATTCTGCTCTCGAGGCAGGGCCCAACACTTGGGATGGCCTGTCCGACACGGAATTCGCCAAGACCCTCGTCCAATTTCTCCCCGTCTACTTTTACGACCCATCGGTTGCCTCAACGTCAACTCTAGCCTCAACGTCAACTCTAGCCTCATTGACCACAGCCCCGTTATGGAACTACCAGATGCCTCATGGCAAAGATCGACCGTCGAGGCACCAAGAAGATCAGCTGGACAAAGTACAAGCGAGGACCTTGATGATATTCAGCCGAGACGACCCTATTACTACGCCGATCCACGGAATGGCGACTAAAAAGGGAATTACGAACTCCGACTAGTTGTATATGAGAAGTGTGGTCACTTTCCCTGGATGGAGAAGAAGGAAGAAACCTTGTCTGATATTGTTCGGTTTTTCTCCTAGTGCTGCCCAAAGGAAGACTGAATGGACATGGAGCCTCATATACTGGTACACGATTAGACCCGCAGTCAAGCGCAAGAAAATAGAATTAAATCATTCTCTCGATTTATTCCTCTTTCTATTGGCAACATACGAGCTTGCACTCTTTCGCCTACTCTCGCAAAGCACCTAGGCTAAGGGGAAGGTCCCCAGAACGAATTCCAACCCGCCACCGTCTTCATTCTTGCCCATTAAATGATCGTGACTCACCCAGCCCCTGTCTCACTTCAACATTACTCTCTGAGTTGTAACGACTTTAGGATATACTATGTAACCTGCAGTAGCCTTAGAATAAATAGTATTTTGGCCGATGAGCTACTTTACCAATCGATATTCAGTTGCCTTGCCTAATAAGGAACAAGTATTCGGGTATGCCTAGAAAGGCACTCTAGTACGCACGGGCTTTGAGACTCGTCGTCAAAACAATCAGCCAAGATCATCCCCGTCAAGACTACAGTCCTGGTGCCATCATTTATATTCAACTCCCTGTCAAGGAGGCTCGGTGGGTATCCAGTCAAAGGCATCTACCATAGGCCAGAAGGAGTCCATGAAGCTGTCAGGTTGACCAGCTTCATACAAGGGATCGAATGCCACAGCCGGAGGTGACTCGGCAAACGACTCCCCCATCAATGAAGAATGACGTGCCATGATATCCATTCCAGACTGGACAATCGGGAACCGCTGCGTCACTGCTTCGTTGTTCATGTTGTTGGACGTGAATTCGTGAGAATGAATAATCCGAGATGTTGCGGTTGGATCTGACCCCTGTGCTTTTTCTCTCGAAACTGACTCGAGCGTTCGTATCGTGTGTGCTAATTCGGGTGTTTTTGTTGCGCGATGCTGCTCTGAAGAAGAGGCGTCCTGGAAAGGTGAAGTCATCTCCTCATCTTCCGGCGGCTCGAAACTTGATTTCCGCATCTCTTCGACGACGCTATAGCGTGAACAAACCTCACGGTCCCTGGTGTCTTGCCCATTACCAGAGGTTGCACCATCCTCATTCTCCGACATCTCATCGGTTGCCCACAGCATGCCCGGCGATGAGCCTTGGGCGTCCTGGATCAATTCCTGGATCCCGCTCCTGAGAAGCTTTGACCGGGGGAAGAACTTGGCCTGTTCCTCGAGAGCGTTCCCACATGCTGAAATGCACTCAACTATAATCTGCTTCGGGATGTTGCCCAGCGGTGGCTGTCCCAACCTGGAGATAATTCTCGCGGAATGAAAAGCGCACATGGCCAATGACGGATCGGTGACAGTCTCGACCCCATGCTTCTGAATCATCTGCAAAGTCCGGGAAACTGATAATGCATGGGAAAGACACTTGGCGCGGCATGCTTCTGCGTAGTCTTTTGATAGCTTTGCCAGTTCGCTTTTCGGTAGTCCCTCTCGAAATCCCGGTATTGCGAATCGATACAAGTCACAGTGCGCCTGATGCCACCACAGATGAAGCATAACGAATGTAGTGCGAAAGGGCGTGTATGCACGAAGCAGGAAGTTCTTCTGGTTGAATTGATAGTCGCTGGGCAGAGATAGACCGAATCTCTGTAACTCTTGATCTAGGGCGGCAATAGGCTGAAGTTCTTGGGCGAGGGTATTCGAACAATTCGCCACGGTAAGCCCAAGTCTAGCAAACTGCTGTTAGCACAACAGAACATCGGATACATGCGACGATTCATTCTGAGGTCAGCTATCTGCAACGCACCTGAATGACCTGTCGCGTAACTCCAAAACAAGCAAACAATATGCCGCTAATCCCAGCTCTGAGTGGTCAGCATGGGCCTCTGAGGGTTTGATTAGCCCAGTAACGACCGGTGAATCCATGGCGAAGGAATGTTCGTTGCACGTGAGCTGCAGGTGAATCGTCTCGATCGGACATGACTTGAACTCTAGCTTCCCGCTCGAATATAGCGTGTCGGTGACAAAGATTGACCACATTAATCTCCGACGCCTCTCCCTGACGAGGAACGGGAGCCGTGGGTCCTCCCGATTCAAGCGTAGTGTGAAGGCCAGTCTGCTGAGCAGGCTCATGGACACGAGCATCTTCTGGAAGTTCCCCTCAAGCCCGTAGTGCAGGGCAATGAACACCCAAGCCTCGACATTAGATGTGGTCGGTCGGCCGGTATGAGCATAAAGCTCGACTTCTGCTTCTTGGATCCACGTACGTGCTTGATCGAGGCGCGGAACATCGCCTGGGTACAGGCATCTCGTCGTGATGCTGCAGAGACCACGGATAAAGCAATGATCGAGTTCACCGGTAGACCAAGTATGCAACACAGTCGTGCGATGTACGAATGAATAGCATGGAATTGGGTAGATGAACTCGAAGTACGCATCGATGTGTTTCCTGATCTCGGTTTGGGTTAGGCCCAGCGGCCTATTGTTTCATCAATCAAGTGTTTGTCAAGGGTACAGGAGGACAAGCAGTGATACTAACCCGAGACAGGGCGATGCTCTGGTCGAGGGGCGTCCTTGACCATCTTGTTTTGAAGAATTTGACGGAACTGGAATTTGTGCTTTGCTCGAACCCGAGTCGAGCTCCCTGTACGTCGGGGCTCCAGGGATATGCTGGGACGTGTGTCTATGATGCCTGGACTGTGCAGAAGACTGAGGTGTGGGTAGCTTGAGGTCGGAATAGTGGCACTCAATGCCCGACCTCATGCAACGATCGCAGGCAGGCAGACTACCGGAACACTTGGACTTGCGGTCCCGGCACGCGACGCAAGCCCGACGCACCCTTCGGCGCTCGAGGCGGGCAGGGATCCTCCGGCTGGTGCCATCTTCCGCCATTCTCACATCTCCGCCGCCGAGGGAACATTCAAAGTCCAGCCGCTTACAGTTATTGCATCCCCCCGCAGTGCCGTCGCACTTGACCTTTCGGTTCCGACATTGAAAGCATATGTCACCGGGGCGGTAGGGCTGTGCCGCCTGGGAGTCGACTATCAGCTGATTCAAGTTCAGCGATCCTTGCTGAGCACGGATCGGGTCCATGTTTGGGAGTTCCGGGAGCAGATTCTTGAATGTCGGGAGCGCGGGAGGCCGAGGAGAAGAGTAGATTGGATGGGAGAGCGTCGACGGGATAGACTGTCGGGTGTTCCACGGACCGCTTTGGTGTCGGGTCGGCACAACGCCCGATCCTTCCCCCGAGACGCAATGTAAACTGCCCTGTTTTCGATCATGGGTTGTGACTGGGTGTTGCTGGCTAGCTGGACGGGGTTCGCCCAGCCTGGCTATAGATGCGGGGCGACTCAATTTCTTAGGAGCATTAGTAAAGGAACCACGTATTTACCTCTAATAGCACCCCTTATTGTATTAGCTAGCAGTGTGTGCCTGTATAGTATTCTTGCCCTCGTAGATTAGCCCTTTCTTTACTAATGTTAACCTAGTTCCTTAATTTAAACCCTTGCTCTTTTAAGGGCAGACGTGAGACAAGACGTTGAGTTGTTGTGACGCTACCAGAAGCTGAACCTGTAGACAACTGAGACTAATCCTACTCTAGTTTGAGGCGGAAGGCTGGGTACGCATGATCCCCTGCGCCTTGGCTTTTCAATTGTGCGGGGGACCCGACATCCGAGTTTGCAAGATGCCGAAAGGTATCGTCCGCCCGATGATTGGCAGTCCGAGTCCCGAGACCCTGCTTTACTCGACATGTAGTCGAGTTAAACATCGTCCCTAGGGTTCTGGACCGCTGCTTACATGCCACTTTTAGGGATTAATGTTACCAAGTACCCCTCAAGAAATCCCACAAAAACCCCGTCTCTGCCTTGCCATGCGATGCCCTGGAACCGTGCTTGTCATCACCCCGAGTCGAGTAAGCGATCATGCGGTCTAATAACCGTATCCTGAAACAATTCAACAAGCAATTAGCGGCGGCCTTTGTGGTCATTGCTGTCTCGACTTTCAATTATGGCTTCGACAACGCCGGTTATGCAACCACACAAGCATTGGAGCCATTTCAAAGGCAATTTGGAGAATATAACGAAAACGATGGCATCTACCGCCTTCCAAGTCAATGGCTGGCACTCTTCAACAGTCTAAACTATATCGGCTACGGTGTCGGGGTCATTCTTGGCAGCCTGGTTTCCGCGCGCTGGGGTCGGAGGTGGTGCATGTTCGTCATGAGCGCGTGGGCCATCGTTCCCGCCATCATGGCCGTTACAGCAAAGTCGAGGGAACAAATCATGGCGGCGCGCGTACTGAACTGTGAGTAATCATGTCACTGTGGTGATGAATCTTTTCTAATCCTTGCTTGAAGGCATTTACATCGGTATGGAACTTGCGGTTGTTCCTGTGCATCAATCCGAGATCATGCCTCAGGAGATTCGTGGGTTTGCAGTCGGCTCATATCAATTTAGTCTTATGGTGAGTATTTTATACGTTCTCCCAGTACACTGTCGTTTCTAGGGTTGAAATCCTTGAAGTGTTTGATTCTGATATGCCTAGACTGGCTCTTTGATCGTCAACGCTGTCTGTCGCGGAACAAGCAGTGATTGTCTTGTCGGTTGTCTTCACTTACTTCTGCGTTCCGGAATGTAAGGGCAAGTCCCTCGAGGAAGTGGACGCTCTATTCATACAAGGAGTGCCTCTCAGGCAATTTGGCAAGCATGAGGCGAGGATCGAAGCTCGACAGGTGCGAATGGAAGACAAGGATGATCATAATATTACAATTTGAGTGCAACGAGAACTCCAAAGTATAGTTGACATTTATTGTCCTAAATGAGGTCGAAAAATGATAGATGAACTGAATAGGAGCTTTTGATTATTAGAAAATACCTTCACCTGCGACTAAATCACCACGACCAAATTACCACGTCAGTTTACTGCTCTGATGGGGGCACCGTTTTCTGTTGTCTTTACGTCAAAGGAGTGCTTCATCACTTCACCTTATTTCTGGGGACCCCACATTGGCTTGCCTGTAGGCTACCCTTGGACTCCGCCTGATGTGCGGGCAGGCTGTAGTCGGCTAGTACCTATTTTTGCCCGCCTAGACAAGAGGCCACCAGCACGCAAGGGTGGTTATTGAGCCGAGGATGATCTACATAACCCGGATCCATTTCTGAGTTCCGTGTAATCTACAGTAATTCCGGTCCTAAGGACGCCGACCTTCGGCACGTACCGCGGCAAGTTTTCTCTAATGTAGCGCACGTCGGATGTCGGGGGGATAAGACGTAGGATCCGTCGTCCCGCCAGCTCCTACGAACATGCAAGGATCCGGAGATCTTGGTTTAGCGCCGTTCACATGGCTTTGATTCTAGACCGCCCGATGCTCCCCACGACCCACGGGGTGTGTAGCTTATCCCTGGTCCCCACGGAGGAGGAAGGTGATGCTTCATCGCGTTACATGTGGGACCGCTCTTATTAAAAACTTGAAGCTTCTGTTGCTCCTATCTCTCTATCCCGATCTCAACACCGCAAAAGAGTGGGGGGAAAAGAATGAGGGGTAGTGTAGGGGAGATAGACTAAGGAAACTACCTAGGAGAAGCATAAAATCGAACGTCCGTACATGCTGCGGACCACATCATTGATCAAAAACTCCAGAGAGATTCATATACCCATGCGCTCCCAAACTCGACCTCTTCTAGACGTTGAGGAGCTTCTCGAAGCTCTCACTCTTGAAGAGAAAGCGTCACTTCTTGCTGGTCAGTGTCTTGGACACCCCTACAGCCTTTTGGAAACCCAATCCTCTTTTGAGAAGCCCCATTGAAAACTGATTGCAAGACTCTGGCTAGGATGCGACTTCTGGCACACAACTCCTATACCGCGCTACAACATCCCGTCCGTCCGCTTCAGCGATGGCCCCAACGGGGTGCGCGGCACCCGGTTCTTTAAACCTGTGCCTGCGTTATGCCTGCCATGCGGCACCGGCCTAGGCGCGACCTGGAACCCAGACCTGTTGTACGAGGTTGGCAAGCTCCTGTCGCGGGAGTGTGAGGCCAAGGGTGCGCACGTATGGCTTGGCCCTACCGTCAACATGCTGCGCTCGCCGCTAAATGGCCGTGGTTTTGAGAGCTTCTCCGAGGATCCCTACCTGAGCGGTGTTCTCGCCGGGGCAATTATACGTGGTGTTCAAAGCCGAGGGACGTTGGCGGCCCTGAAGCACTTTGTGGCGAACGACCAAGAGACCGACAAGATCTCGTGTGATATCCGCATGTCTCACCGTGCTTTGCGTGAGATCTATCTTAAACCTTTCCAGATTGCTATGGCTCAGGGAGGCCCTCGAGTGATCATGGCTTCCTACAACAAAGTAAACGGGATTCACGCTTCGGAGAATCCGAAGCTTCTCCAACAAATCCTGCGTGAAGAGTGGAATTTTGATGGGCTGGTTCTAAGCGACTGGTAAGCATTCTTGGTGGCCGTTTTCTTCCTTCCGTACTATTTATAAGCCCCGGCTAAATGAGTTGTAGGTTTGGTACATACTCTTGCTCTAAGGCCCTCAACGCTGGCTTAGACGTGGAGATGCCGGGTCCCTCAAGGCACCGTGGTAGACAGATCATGGCGGCTGTCAGCTCAGGCAAAGTCACAAAACACACCCTCGATAGGTTGCTGCTTGAAGCTGCAGCCAGCTGAAGGTATCAAGCGCTCCGTGGAGCTAGCTAGGACCTGCAAGCACGTGTTCGTAGTCGTCGGGCTCAACAGCAACCTTGAGAAGGAGGGCATGGACCGCACAACCATGACGCTTCCCGACTACTACGACGACCTTGTTTGGGCCGTCCTGGCGGCGCAACCAAACGCCATCGTCATCACACAGGCTGGGAACCCATTCGCCATGCCGTGGCATTCCAAGGTGAAAACATTGGTTCACAGCTGGTATGGAGGCAACGAGTCCGGCAACGCCGTCGCAGATGTGCTCTTGGGGAAGGCAAACCCTAGCGGGAAACTTCCGTTCACCTTGTTTGATAGGCTTCAGGATGGGCCATCGGCGCTGAGCTTTGGCAATGACAACGGATCGCTGTACTACGCCGAAGGCATTTTCGTGGGTTATAGGTGGTTCGAGGCTCGTGGGATCAAGGTAGCGTTCCCGTTCGGCCACGGCCTTAGCTACACCACCTTCGCCATCTCTGCCCTGTCGGTCTCCCCAACGGAGGCTCTTGTCGATATCGAGAACACGGGATCCGTCAGCGGAGCCGAAGTGCTGCGGCTATACGTCTCGCACATCGCCACGGCGAACAAGACCAAGTCAAGGTTCCTACGCGCTAAGCGGACGCTCGCGGCCTTCGCCAAGGTGCACCTGCAGCCGGGAGAGAAGCGCTGCGTGGCCCTCGCCCTGACCAAGGATAGCACTGCCGTCTGGGATGAGCAGGTCAATAGCTGGTGTTGCGAGAGTGGCGCATATGCGGTTACCGTGACTACAGGGCGAGAGTCGTTGGAAGGGAGCATTTTTCTAGAGCGGGATGTATTTTGGCGGGGTCTCTGAGGCGGACATGGGAAACTGCAACTATTCTGGACGCAAACGGACAGAGAGCCAATTTCGCATATTATTAAAATCTTTCCGAAAGTGAATATCTGCCGTCAGTGAACTTTATTTCCTTTTCGATTAGAAATAGACACTGTCCTGGGGGTATTTTGCACCCCTTCGCCTCCGAATCTCATCAAGCCTGTGTAAAACTCGGATTGTCTTAGATTAGTCTTCCTAGATCTAGCCAAGTCCAATCTTCTTATTGTAAATTTATCTCCCGGGCTACCATTTTATCTACTCTTGTAGAGTACCCGGACTAGGCGGAAGCTCTCCAGAATCCCACTCCTTTGGCTTGCTACCCATAACGAATTCCAACCGGCCACCCTTGCCACCCTTGCCCAGTAAATCATCGTGACTAACCCAGCTCTTGTCCCACCGCTTTCCATTGACTCTCAGGCTCTGCACGTAAGGGCCGTCCGCAAGACCCTTGGCGGTAATCCGGAGCAAGCCACCGTTTTCGCCAAGCTTGATGGATATATCCTCAAAGCGTGGCGATAGAATAAGATAGACAGGCTGCGTAACAACAGGGTACAGACCAAGCATATTCCAAACAAGCCAGCTGCTCATGCTGCCTGCATCGTCGTTTCCGGGAATACCGCTTGCTCCCGTGTGGTAGTACTCATCCAGAATAGCCTTGCTCCTCATGACACTCTTCCACTGCCTTCCTTGCACATAGTTGTACAAGAATGGCGTCATAAAGCTGGGCTCGTTGCCCGGGTTGTATATCATGGAGCCGATACCATTGTTGCCCTGTTCCTGCGCTCCAAGACCAGGGACAAAGCTCGTGTCGAGCCGCTTCTCGAAATCCTCTGGGCCGCCCATGAACTTGATTAGGGTGACCATGTCGTGTGGCACGGTGAAGCTGTACTCCCATGGGGTTCCTTCATAGGAGATGGACTCCCAGTTACAATCTCCACAAGCTAGAGGATCGTAAGGCTCTAGAAGTGTGCCATTGGGCTGCAGAGGAGCGAGGAAACCGGTGAAATTGTGAGACTCAACGTCTTTGAGCCAGATGTTCTGCCATCCACTGGTAATCGTCAGCTGATATCTCTGGATGAGGGTTGGATAGGTCAACTTACCCTGATCGCTTGAGGTATTTCTTAACTTCGCTTGGTGCCTCGCCCTTAGCAACTTGCGAGACAGCAAAATCATTCAACGAGTACTCGGCAGTCTTGCTAACACTCCGACCGTAGTTAGTGCTGACATAGCCGTACTTCTTCCAGTCATCTAGTGCACTCCTTCCCTCCTTTGTACTTCCCGTTGGATCGTTGAAGTCAAAGTTATTGTACGGTTGCAGCTCAGCATTAGTTCTCATGGCAGCATATCCGTCAGTCCAGTTCACGAGGTTATCCTGATCGAGATTCTTGACGTAAGCGTCTGCGAGAATGTTATCCGAGTTGGAGCCTCCTTGAACACGCCCGTTGTGATTATGGCTGCGGCCTTCGGGCATGAAACGCTCATGTCGCCAGATGTCGATCATGCTTCGGACTGTAGTCTGTTAGTGTCAAGTGAGGGCCGGAAGAGGGGATACTAACTCATATCAATCTGACGCGTAGGCAGAATAAGAGACACGAGTGCGTGAGTGCATCGAAACGTGTCCCAAAGAGTGTAGTAGTCGTCGTAATACGGCTCCTCAGAAGCCCAGTGAGGATTTTCGCCCGTGCGGTTAGAGGGCATGAGGTGTGCATGATAAAGACCTGTATAGAACATTTCAAGCTGCGTTTTGTTCTTGGTCTGGACGTCGATTTTGGAGAGAACTTCGCTGTTCCACTTGTTTTTGGCCTCGGCGACGGTCTTGTTGAGATCCCAATGAGGTATCTCGTCGTCGATAAATCCGCATGCCTTGTCAACTGAGACCCACGAGACGCCCACTTTTGAGGTGAGTGAGGATACGTTCGTCGGAAAGGAAAAGAGCCCTCCGACTCTTTCGGCGTATTGGTACCCGTCAACGCCACCTTTTACCCACTCATTGTTGGTGAACACCGGCTTGACGTTTGTCGTATTTGGCCAGTATGGATCTGTGTATAAACCGGAAAAGAGCTGGACCTCGGAGGGAACGGCGTCAAACCGCCCACAAAAGTAAATCTTGAAGTCGCCACCTAAGAGGTTCAGCCTGTTTGCACTTTCGTCATTCATACTATTCGAGTCACTTACCGAGAGCCCAACCTTCTCTGTAGATGCCGTAGCCACTGTACCAAGTTCCGTCTGGGCTGCGTTCCAGCTTTCCATTGCTGTACCATTGAGACTCCTTCCCGCGCGTAGGCAAGTAATGGCTGATATCGACAAGAACGTTCCGATCCTCGTTTTCTGGAAATTTGTATCTCATAATCCCCACATGCTGGCTAGCGCTCATCTCTGCCACAATTCCATTCTTCAGGTCTGTTCTGTAATAGCCAACCTCGGCAACGTCATGACCGACCCTCTCTTGCATGTAGGTCAGGTTGTCGAGCACATTGACGCCCTCAATCGATGTGAGGGGCATCTGGGGAATCAGGCCATAAGTCGGAGCCCCTCCTGTCCCACTCACGTGGAGCATCGTGATGGCGGTGACATTTCCCTCGGGTGTGTATCCTGCGTTTGCTTGATACCTGGTATCCCATCTGGTCGTGTCAATTCCGACCTTGACCGCTCCAAATGGAAGTGTAGCTCCTGGAAAGACATTTCCGCCTTGATATGCCGATCCCGGAGTTGGGCCTTCGGTGCCCAGGAAGGGGTTGACATGGGATGTAAAGTCTTTGCCCTCAGCTCCTAGAGCCAATTGAGCCAAAGCCACTAGGCCAGCTGCAAGCTTCCGGGGCCTTTTCATCGTCGTTCACGGGTTTGACGGTCTGCAAGTGTATGTGAAGATCGTGAGCATACTTGGGTACCGAGGGGCCGGTCCTTTTATGGCATGTTCTATGTAGCATTCGGGCGGCGATACCCCGAAAAGTTCTCAACACATGATGATCTCTTCTCCACTTAAACATGCGCTAGACTTAGAAACTTGGAAATTAAACATCACAATTGGCAATTGACGGTGTCAATCTCTATTGTTACTTTACCTCGGTGGACAGGGGTCGCAAATGTTAATTAATTAGTTCGTGCACTAGTTATCTTGCCCCGCGTTGACAGGATATATTTCCGTCCATCGGATTTGACAGGCTAAGTCTAGGGTAATGAGTTTCTCACCAAACGGTACTGCTCTTTCCTCGAGCTAAGCCTTCGCGGTTGTAGCCCTGTGACTTCGTATTTCGAGATATATAAGGCCGCGGTTCTTCTTTGGCTCCGTATTATATGCCTGCATAGTACGAGCGACATGATCTGGATGTTTTCAGTATGATCCTCTCCGGAGACATGCAAATTAAGAAGATCACGTTCTATAGATCAAGGTGACGGCAATTTCTTGATGATAGCATATTGCTTGTCACGGGACATATATGATTCATTTGGACACTAGGGTCGAGAATAGTCTCTAGAGATTGGATTTCCGTTTTGAATATCTCAAGTGGCCTAAAGCAGTCAATACAATTGGTGTGAACCACAGAACGTTCTTGCCCTTGACGCTGCTTGATATGTTATGAGTCGCAGAAATAGGGAAAACGAAAATAATTAATTATTATATGGTAGACATTAACTTGTTCCAGCTTCTGACCTCCTCGTCAAACCCCAAACTTCTATCCTGGGTCCTCCGCCTTCACATCGCTCAATTGAAAACTGCGCATCGTCCAAAGTCCATCTCTTCCTAGCCGCCGCTGTTGAATCCCCGTCATAATCATCACTCGCCAACACATCCTCTATCATGGGTCCCAAACTTGAAGACCCCTGGAATAGAGCGTAGCTGTCGATCAGGCTCCCCGGCCGATCCACCAATAAAGCTTGGAGTTTTCGCCCAACCCGCCATGCCCAACAGGCAATGATAAACGAAAAGCACAATGTAACGATGATGAAAATCGTGACCTGGTTTACAATGAATAGGCGTTCAACATGGCGGGTGACGCGCACGTTGGAGTTTTGATAGTCGAGTGGCCATTCTGTGGGTTCAAACCCATACAAGCTCGCGGAGACGGTAAAAACAGTCTTGTAAACCCTGTCGATTGCCTTGAGCATCTCAGACTCGAACTCCTTCTCCGTGTCGGCGCTCAAGCCAGTCCAAGGTGTAGAAACGTCGCGGCGGGCAACGTCGAAGCGATCCAGTATCAAGCTCGCAAACGCGTTGGCCCGGATTCGATCCAATTTGCCGGAGCCCTTTGGTGCAACTATGCCCTTTTCAAAGGGCGGGGGATTCTTAATGGGTTCACCATAGCCAGAGGAGAAGTCTGCGATGGAAAATCCCTCCCGTACCGCAACCTCGAGAGTCCCTTGTTGTGTGACGTGGACAGGAGTACCTATAATAAGGCGGTAGCTGACCCGGGTTGCTTCTGAGCTGGAGGCTGGCCATGCTAAGATAAAGAACATCCTCACACCCGAGTCTTCTTTGCTATCCGATGATGCTTCACATTCGGAGACTCCAACATCGAAGTAAAAGTCGTAATCGTCCCCAAACATGGGGACTTCGTGGGTGATTAGACATCCTTCATAAGTCGCGCTGATTTTAAGAGCTCCTGTGGCGTCTTCGTCTTCGTTAGACGTTGAATTCGTTCTTGATATTCGGTACTCGTCTTCGTCCACGAATTTGAGATCGTCCAGGTATGCCCCCCTTCCTGTGACGCCGGGGATGATGACGGTGCTATTGTAAGGCCAACGGGTCTGGGATGCTCTGAACGACGGGAAAGCGTATTCTGTGTTCATCCATTGTGAGAAAATTGTTTGGCTAGTGTTGTATACGTCGATGACCGACGCAACTTCCAGCGCTCTGTTGTAATCTGTTCCGTTGTTGAGGTTTCCTTCGTTCCATACCGTGATGCTCGTAGCGTTTCCGGCGACAGACGCAGTCCTGAGTTTCGTCTCGAACATATGAGCCGATAAAGGCACCACCGCGATTGAGAACAGAGATGAGAGAAATATAGAGAAGGAGATGAACCGGTGTTTTCGTCCCCAGGCACTGAAGAAGGACTTGTGGGTCGGTTCTAGGTCATAGTTGACCAGGACGCTATTTTTGCCAATATCACCCTTCTTGTAGAGTCGAAGGTATGGTAAGAGCTCTTGGATATCTCCGTAGCAGTATCCCATGTAAAGCGCAAACATGGAAAAGAAGAAGGCGGGTAGTGAAGTCCACAGAAGCGACTCGCCTTGGAAAGCGCCCTTTTCTTCTTTGACGTACTCCCAGTTCCTGACGTTTATTAAGCCACCTTCGTTCGGGTTGTTGGAAACGGCGTAAAGATAGATGATTGGGACCAGGTAAACGATGTGAACGACAACGAATAACTGCAGCTTCCGGACTAGTATTTTCCGGTCATGGCGAACTGTTTTGCAGATGTTTGAGGGCAATGAGGAGTTGGCCGTGTTATTGGTATTGGGTTGTTCTGTAGTTATTTCATTCTTCTTGACAGCTGTTGAGCTCCGTGGCGATTCTTGAGTGACTTGGGCTGTTAGACCTGGCTCTTTGAGCCCTGGTCCATCGGGTTTTGAGTCCATTGGAAGATCGACACGATGGCCGGGCTTTAGTGGGCACTGAGCTGGATCCTGGTGATAGCCGACCCTCGCCTCGCTGATGTTGGTGTTCATCAACGAGATAGATATATTGGTGCCACGTCGACCTCTACTCAACTGAAATTGAGTCAAGTCGGCCGTGAGTTGTTGGTATGAGGTTTCTTTAACCTGAAACCCGAGGTAAATTGATCTCGGACTCTGCCTTATGTCGCTCAGTCAATGCGGGAAAGTCCGAGAACCAAGCCTTCTTCTACCTTCCCCGCTTGGAACCTTTTCCGACAAACCCCTGCATTCTAAATTGCCGATGCAACGCTTTTATTGCTGCCATTCGTCGGTCTTGATTAACTTCGGATGCCAAGAACGCCACCATAATGCCCAGCCTCGATGGACTTGCAGTGAGGCAGATTTCTCGATCAGCTCACTCTCCCTTTACTCTTGGGCTTTTGATATTATCAGCGAGATAATCTACAAACTTGGAGAGCGACAGATGTAGCCGTTGGTTTCTCTTACAGATTCATATCATGGCATTGACTCTACTTGCTGGCGGTCTCGATTTTGCTCAATTCGCTCCAGTCACGACCAGCGCGCCGGGCGTGCACCTTCAACCGCGTGAATGGGCAGAGCCATCGAAATGTGTGCCCGAATACTCAGCTTTGGCTTCAGATTGCGATCGATTACGGTCCACTGTTCGAGGCTGCGTAGCCCTCCTTGAAGATGAAGTCGAAGTTCCTGCTGAAGACGGACCTTTCGCAAACTGCTTTTGCCAACAAGACCTCTTTTCATACATTGTCGAGTGAGTTAATCTCTGTAGGGTTACCCCAATAGCTTACTCACCTATCGTGTAGGTGTCAAAATGAGCATCGACAATGCATCAAAGATTACTTATTTGACCCCGAGTTCATCCGCTATCGCGATCAGTGGACCGACTTTTGCGACTCCGTCTCGCCAAGCCTAGACCCCACGACACCACCTCTCAGCAAGATAGTCTTCACATCCAATACGGACTCTTGCTCCTACCTATCGACTGCTTGTGTCCGCTACACAAGATACAGCTCAGATTGCTCGTCCAAGTTCACAAGGTCAAGTGAGAATTCCGAGTGCCAGTGCCAACCGCACGTGCAAGCGCTGGAGTCCCTCTGCTCCATCGATGGGGGTTTCAAGTGCTCAAAGGAGTCCGTTGGCCTGTCGGAATTGAAAGGTTACCAGGACTGCGCGACCTTTCTGGGAGCTGCAAGGGTTAGTGAGAGCCTCGAAACCGCATTGTGTCAATTTTCGCTGACAACACCAGACTTGGGACTTTGATGATCAGGAATGGGTCCCGGTCGGAGGCGCGAGTCCAACCATCACGGGCTTCACTCCCTATGTCGACTTTCCGCTCACGTATAATCCAGTCCCGGAAGAGATAACACCAACTTTGACACCAACTAGAAATGGCGTCGGTAGCGGGTCCATATCAACTTGTGTAACAGTACCCAAGGGAGTTCTCTCATTTGCTCTGCTTTTACCACTAATACTAGGCTGGTACTAGGTGAAAGCCATGACAAGGGGCTTGGGCTATCTTAATATCACACATAATATTAGAAACTTCCATTACATATAAACCTAATAAGTCAACTCTCAACTACCGACTTACAAGTATTCTCCAATGGACAGTTAAAGATATAATCGCCTATGAAAGAGGGGTGGTTTCAGTTTGACAGATCGCATGATTCCTTCTCGCCTCTACGGACGCTAGACTTCCCAAACTACAGTATTAGAAGACTTCAGTATTTTGAAAGATTTGTTGAGGCACAGACTCTATTCTCCCATGTCGATTGGCAGGTGCATCAGCCTTTCAGAAAAGTCGTAAAACATAGGTTCACTTGGCTTTGTCATCGCCGACCCTCATGTACCTAGGTAGCCAGCAAAGAAGGCTGCAGTCTTTCCCACCCTCATTTCCGTACAGTAGATCAATTACCTCATCCAGTTGAACGGGCATGATCCTATCTGCATCAGCTCATGTGGACATGGTCAGTATACCCCTAGCCCTCAGCCGAGCTCTATCAACATTAATAAAAAGCAGTAATATTGAGACCTATGCAACCGGAAATTATTCACTTATTGCCCAATCAACTAATTAAAAAGATAATCTCACATCTCTACTATTTAGCCTAAGACACCAACCAGAATTGCCCAATAAGAGTGTATGCCATATCAAGGTCTGCTGATATCCATGCACATTGAGACGCCCGAGTAACAAGAGTCCTGGAGAACACAAACGGTCGGATTGGGCGAGATACAAGCCTTGGACATCACAAGACCGATTCACTAATGCGGGGTTTGAAGGATCAATGTAACCCAGCCGGCAACCCCAGCCAGTCGTCAATATTTGAGGCTCAGTGAGTGGCAGGAATAACCGAACTGATTGCAACGGTGATCAGGCTGTGAGACTGAAGTCGCGGGTATGAGCTCTCGAAATGAGCTTGAGCGTTATATACATGTCATATTGGACCGATAGCAATCAATCTTCTAAATGGTATTTAGAAGTAGGATTGTGTCTTTTGGAGTTTTGAACTTTTATCCTCACTCACTTCTACCTATCTACTTTTTGAATGCCTCTGCTCTGTTGTCGACTCAATACTCCAAGCGCAATCACCAACCAACCTTGATCCCCGAACCCTTGATCACACCTGCAGGCAATCCTCGGGCACTACTTTCGCTATGGTCGGCCAAGTAGGGTCCAGTCTCGGGGCCCAAACTGTCTCATATTATTCTTCGGGCGTGCAGGCCCGGTTTCCAGCTCAGCTATTCAAAGGCGCTGGGCCTTTACCACAGACAACTCAGTATGCAGATGTCAGTTACGAGTATGATGAACAGAAGCATCTCAAGCGTACCGAAGCGCGACTCCGGGCTGGTGGTCTCGGAACTGATCTTCCCACAGGCTGGCCCAAGGCTCTGAGTGGGCCACTTGTGTGGACGGGTTCTGACTATCCAGATGAATCTCTATTTGTGTACCGTCTCTCGGACTCGGACAATGCTGAGATTATAAATGCTCTCCAGCACTTCAAAGGCAAGCCGATTCTCGTTCTACTTGGGTTGAAGTACATTAGTTGACGATTGACAGGATTGGGTATGAAAGACAAAGACATCAAGCAGTCTTCATTTCCTCTTCCCAACCTAGGAAAGACACTCTCCAAGATTCGCACCGATATCTACCATGGACGAGGGTTTGCTACCCTGCGAGGATTGAACGTTGATGCGTTGAGTCCTGCTGACATGGCCACGGCTTACCTGGGGTTAACGAGCCATGTCGCTGATAAGAGGGGGAAGCAGAACCAGCAAGGCACTATGATGAGTATGATCCAGTGGAACCACCTTCTTGTACTACTGGTAACTAACATGATGGCCAAGTCAACGTGGTGAACACTGGCAAGGAGGTTGAGCGGGACAACGCCCATGTCGTCATGGTATGGCTACTCGTCCTTAATTTTGTTCCATCGCTAACACAGCAGCCTTTCCACACGGATCTAGTCTGTGACACCCTGTCTATGCTTACACTGTCGTGTGGACCGGTAGGAGGATCTGGGTTCCTTGCCTCAGCATGGACTGTTTACAATGAACTTGCCGAGACTAGACCAGATTTGATCCGTGTCTTGGCTGAGCCAGATTGGCCATTTGATACGTAAGTCAGGCCCGTATCCACCTAGTCTCCATTGTTGCATATTTACCGTTGTTTAGACACGGTCGAGATCCACCCTACTACAAGCGTGCCTTGCTGTACTAGGGAGACGGCAATCCCTGTGTTCGCCTTCCAAGGCACCCCTCATTTTTCCACCCGCTGTGTGTGCCTATCCGGCATCCTTCCCCC
>JAADYS010001262.1:0-13072 GCA_012931995.1 Fusarium albosuccineum
TAATAAGGTTATTATTAATAAGAGTCTTTATTAGCTTATTATAGCTACTTATAGCTAATAGCTTATAGCTATAATTTACTTTACTTTACCTAGCCTTAGCTATTAGTGGCCTATTTATATATACTTAGAGAAATTAAGTACCTCTATTATTACTATAAGTACTTATTATTTTAGGTGACTAGATAATTGGTTTTAGGGAATTATCTAACACTGTAAGACCCTTAAAGAACTTGATCTAGCAGAGCCACCGGCGGTGGATTTTTACTACTTCTCAAGTCCATAGCCCGGGCTTATTGCCTTGAGTCGACTGCGAGCTGCGCTGAGTCAGGTCTCACGGCCTTTGAGGTTGCCCGAGATTCAGATTCAGCTACACGCCCAACCTCCTAAGACAGCCAAAGATAGAGCTTGGCACTCCTGTGCCCTCAGCTACCGCCATGATCTATAGAGTGGGGACTCAAAAAGACGTAAAAAAAAAACATACAACACCGGGTATTCGCTGGTCGTCACCGACCCAACTACTAATCCAGCGCTTCGCAGCTTGACTCTGGGGGAGCGGACGAGACCCCGTATTCTCTGCGAGCTGTGGTCGTATGTGGCAGAGTAGGTGGTGTTTGGGCATAAATGGTGTAACTATGAGAATAGTTTGTAGCGTGGGCGTGAGCAATCATGCAGCTTATCATTCATATCACTAGGTAAGCAAGGTGCTCAACTAACTGCCCCCCCAGCCGTCTCCTATAATGGGACAGTGACTCCAATAGCATCTTTACTGCTGCTGGCCCAAAAGTACCATGCCTGTTTCCACACTCTGCACACGTTGGTTGTTTCATCAGTCAATGATGATAACAACATCGCCAAATCCACCCATTTAGGAGAGCTTGGAGTGCTCGGAGACCGCCGTTGATGAAAGAATGCTACAAGCACAAAATCTTCCAAGTCTTGGCCATTCATGCCTTCCATACGAAGGAGCAGTGAGCAACCTTGTATGCAGAGGCTGTAAATGAACACAAGTCTTTCAGACGCTGCCATCGCAAGGAAATAAAAGGCAACATTGTGTCTTTGGAGGTGATCATGTAGGGAACGACGACCAGACCCTGGAGTCTGGGCCATTGCGTTGTGTTGGTTTCGTTCGTGTACCAAAGTGTCCGCAGCGTAAAGCCCTATCTCTACCTTTTCCACCAAAAGACAAAATTGGCCAAAGACAAAGAAGAACATACACTGTGCAGCCACGTGATGCCAACGCAGTCGGGTAAGAGAAGAGCGGGCAAGGGGGCCATCGAGGGGATGTCGATTCCTCCCTGGGTCAGGGCTAGTCGGGCATAAAAGGCTGAAGTCGTGGGGAAGGATATGGCGCTCGGCTTCAAATCGGAAGAAGGCCTCTTTGAAACGAAGCCACTCCTTTTTGCGCATGTCCAAAGAGAGAAGTCGCCTGTTGGCTCGAGTAGGTTTTATAACAGACAGAAGCCCAGGGTCGCGTTGTATATGATGCCATGCGTTCGAGGCATATCTCCAAGCAATCAAGTCAGCCTCGAGGCATAGCTCGTAGAGCCCACAGGTTGCCGGTAGATCGTTGAAAAGACTGTGGACACCCCCGCCAGAACCTTTCTTGAGGATTTGGCGTCGAGGGTCAATCGGACCGAGGTATTTCCTTGTTGGGTATCTTAGTCGACAGGTAACGGCGTGCAATGCCAAAGAAGGGACATCAACGTAGCCGTCGTAGTCGTAACGGTCGTCGTCGTCGTCGTAGTCGTAGCCGCGGGCCTCAAAGTGAGTAAAAGTATCCTCTATAAAAGGTTCGAGAAATCGCCTGCGCTCATGGTCGAAGAAGAGGAACGCTTTGGGCCAAGCCGAGATGAATGACTGAAGATCCAATGGCGAGTCCACCTGGCTCATGATCATGATAAGAAGCTCGCCTGGCACCTTTGCAAGAAGCGACATAGTAGCAATCCCACCAGTAGTAATAAGAAAGGAGATGAATTGGGCGGGGGAATGATGGAAGCGGTCTTGGTCTTTAAGTCCTGAGGAGTGAAGACATTGGCGCAACGCCCAACTGTACCAAGTCGGCGGCGGACTGAGTTTCAGACTGCGTACTTATGAAAATATTCCAAGGTGGGTGAGGCCAGAATTGTCTTTTTTTCTTTGAGGGTTGGGATGAACTTAAATCGCCTGCATGTAAATTGCCTGCGTGTCCCCAGGGACCACCCACGCATGAAGTTGTCAATTCTGAGGTGCTAAGCAACGTTATTCCTCTCCTGGCACAGAGCATCCAGAAACCTGCTTGCAAATATCCAGCAACTCTTCTTGCTTCGCCTCATTTTCGGCCCCCGAATGCACTGAATCCTCCCTGCTCGTCGTCACAAAAGCACCACTCTTGACCTTTGCCAACGGGCCCTCGCCAGCTGCCCAAGCCGCCAGTGCCTTGGCCGGCTTGTCAATACCTCCAGGTGCAGCCATGCCTCCCATCTTGGTCCTCACCCATCCGGGATGCATGCTCAGGACTTGTAGATCGCCCCAACGTCGAGCAAACGCCTTGGCAAGCATTACATCCTGGAGCTTGCTGTCGCTGTAGGAGTGTGACTGGGTCGCATTTCGCAGCGTTTCGTCTCCACCGTAGTGACTGTCGGAGCTCATAAAAAGTAACCTCGACGCAGGTTTATCCATCAGGCACGTCAGAATGTACGGCGCCAACGTGTTGACGGCAAACACAGCCGAGATCTTATCCGAAGTGATCTGTCTGGAAGAGGTCGAACCGTAGCCGATCCCTGCATTGTGGACGATGGTGTCAAAAGGTCCGGCAGCATTTGCCTCTTGCGCGAGCTTCTTCGTCTCGGTGATGGATGAGAGATCGCCGACGAGAACTGCCGCGGCTTTAGGTACGGCAGCCTGAGCAGACGCGGCTCGATCGGCATTGCGCGCGTGTAGCACGACTTGATGGCCCTGCTCGGCCAAGACCTTGGCGGCCGCTTGACCAATGCCGTCGCTTGAGCCTGTGATGAAGACGCGAACCATTTTGAGTGTTTAGGGCTGCGTATGATGCATGCGTTCAAAGAGAGTGCTGACTGCGCTGTTTGATGACCTTATCTGAACGCATGATATCATAAGAGTGGGCAGCTTGATTACGTCATTTTAAGTGATGCCTTCACAGACAGATCTCGGAACAATGATTTGAGTTCTCCATTATTAGTAATCTCCAGTCACGCAAGTTGTCACGAGTTGATCATAGGAGGCCTGCAAAGTGAGTTGGCACTGAAACAATATTTTTTAGGCGTCTTGTCTAATGGAGGGAGCTTTCGGGTTGAATGCGCTCCACTGACACATGATCCTGAATCGTTGGCTCGCTTGCTGTGAGCAACCAAAAGATCTCGATGCAACTGGTAGGTAGTAGGCGATAAATTACTAGCTCTCTTCTATACATCTATCTTACTATGTCATTTTTCACATCTTTCTTATCTGTTGATTATGACAATCGCTGAATTTTCTCTTGAATAGTGGTCAAAATAGCACGGTACAGGGTAATGATTCAGCAGAGGTCGGTTTTAACAACTCGCCTAATGAGGCTAATCAGGTACACTTCCATTGGCCTAGGCTCTTGCTCCGCCACATACAAGAGTGGCTTCGCTTGTTTTCTCCCCGAAAGGCATCGGCTTGCCCCAATTTGATGCAATTTCCGGGACATCATTGTGGGCATGATACGGGGCAGAGGCAGGGAAAATACGGAGCCATTTCTTACCGTTAATCACAGCCGGCCGAGTTGTTCAAGGGAGCAGATTACCGTATACACTCCAGTTTTCCACTTATGTCCCTTAAAACGTCATAACCAATAAGGGTGACTGTCTCCCCCAGGTTTTATGGACCTTTGGCCCCGTCTGAATTTATTGAGTGGCTACAGTACTGTGATCAAAGTTTCTCCAGTATTTCTCCACTGAATAAGAAATAAGGTACAATTTATGCCTGAATTATTGTTGCATCCGGATGAATTTAGTAGAACGGTTCCCACAGACGGGGCTTTTCGTTTCCACCTGAAACCCTGGCTCAAGCCCCAGTCTCATCTGCGTTGCTTACTTGCCAAGATCTGTACAATCTTTTTTCAGGGGCATGCACGAGATTGGTGTCCACAGAGACTAGGTCTCGTGAAGGGAGCCCGCAATAGCTGACAGTCAGCTTGATCGACCAATTGAAGCCCCTAGACTGCTTGCTCCAACTCTTGCGGTCTGAGATACTCTCAATTGGACTCATAAAACAAACAATGGAGGCCGTTTTTCCATATTCGTGCCCTAGTAAACTATGGCTAATACCTGTAGTGCGCTTATCGGCATCGCCATGCCGGCCGCAAGTTGGATCTCGTTCCCAGCCCTATCAAACTCTTTGCCAAGGGACGACCAGTGCTGAGACTTTCTGAGACTTCGTTTCTAGCCCTATCAGATTCCTTGCTATGGGAGGAGCCGTCTATTTGGACATAAATACATAGTTACCCTCCCCGCTGAGGCTGGGCTGGGCTGGGGTTTCGGGGCCCACGACATGGGGAAGAGCTTTCGAAAGTCCCATTACGGGGTCCCGGGAGCAAACCCATTGGGCAATGGGTCGCATGCCACGACCGCTTAACCGCCTGCAAACGGCCAAGCCGCCGTCTTGGCAGCCGTGCGGCTCGGCCTTAACACATTCACATCGTCATGGAGCCCTTCTGGAGCATCGGATCATGCCCAGCCCCGTTGGCCGCATACAACTCTAATTTCGGAAAATGGGCTCAAACGTAGCAGTGTTTTCATCCAGAGCCCAGGCCCGCTCGTGTCCAGCGGATACGCTCCTTGCAATCCGCAGATCTACCTACCTTTTCTATCATTTACTCGCTCAATCGTCCACTCAGCCTCGTTCATGGAGTTGAATCCTTTGATGGAGCGTCTTCTCCTGCATCGAGAGATTCGAAATTGCAGTATGCCTTGCGTGAAGAATCTCTGAAGCATTGGCCTCATCGTCTGTGTATAAAGATGCCGAGTATCTCGTAGAGTAGTTTGGTTCTTCAGCTCATACAGCACAATCCAACTTCTCACTCTCACTTCGCTCATTCGCCCCGTGCACCACACTCACTTGTTTCACTCTTTTGACTCTTTTGACTCTTTTTGATACCTAATCATAATCATCACCATGAAGTTCGTCAACGCTCTCGCTCTCGCCCTTCCGGCTGTTTCTGCCTTCCCTCAGACTCTTCCCGTCGCTGGAAAGGGTGTTCAGATCCGTGACGAAAGCCGCATCAAGCAGCTCGAGGAGGCTCACGCCCAGACCGTCCAGCTTCTCAACGGTGGTATTGAGGCCACTGAGGAGGGTTTGACCAAGCGTCAAGGTATGGCCGCTGCCAGGGCTGTCCGGGGTATTGCCGGTCTCTTCCTTGTCCCTCTTTCCAAGATGGAGAACAAGGTCATCAGCGGAATCGCCGACAAGGCCCTTGACGCTATGGGCGACGACCAGCAGGAGATCATCTGGCACAACCACGGCTTCTGCCGCACCTACTTTGACACTCAGGGCGGCGGCAACTGCGAGACCCGCACCTATGACCGTGGCTCTGGCGATCGAACTGCCACGCACAAGGATGGAGCGTGAGTATTAGCCCTCGAAACAATTGTGGCACAGCTAACGTTGAAATAGCTGCTCTTGGATTGACCCTCCCAACAACGACCCCCCTGTTGTCTACTACGAGGGTGACCAGGGTATTGGAACTTACAGCGTATGTGAAACTATTACAGCTAGTGGGAGATGGCGAGACTGACCTTGGCATACAGATCCAATACACCGCTACCAAGGAGCATGCCTGGGGTGGTATTCCTAACACCTCCACTTGCACCGTGCAGGGACTGTGCAACCCCCAGTACGTCTTCTACCGTGACGGCTACAACATCGTTCTCAACACCTGGAGTAAGAAATCTTGATATATGAAGCGCAAAGAACATCACCTAACGAAAACCACAGAATCTCAGGGCGAAATCTCCTACTGCCAATACTCCGGAGGCGCCGACTGCAAGGGACTTTGCAGCTCTGGTGTCAAGGATCAGTTCAGGTTAGTCCTCTCTTATCCCTCTTATTAACTATCACCGTTCAAGTACTGACACTGCATGTAGCTCTGGTGGTGCGAAATGGGGCGGTGACTGCGCTATCCCCTGTGCTGACGACGCCACCCTGCCCGATATCGAGCAGGACATTGGCTCTGGAATCTTTTAAGCTTGATTCCTGATTCTGGATAGTACCGGATGGTAACCCGGCTGGGAAAGCGATTGTATGGGCTCTTTCCCAGCGTGATCAAGTTGTAGCTTGCATGGAACTCGAGGTTAAGGAATCTGTGGATAACGGGGCTTTGATGGTAGGGCTCTGGTCATGCTACTGTACCATCTTGTATCTGAACTGTGTTTGCTTTACCAAACTTTAATAAAGTCTATTGACTTGCACATTTTGAGAGTTTACTATGACCCCAATTCCTTGCATAGTCGAAGCGCATGCCGACTCTGGTCTGGCGGTTAAGTCGTGAGTTGGAAAATACCCTGGCGTCGTGCCTGACAAATCCTAGAGCCGGTTTGCATCCTCTGTAGCACCCTGTTGACTTTCCAACCCTACTCCGCCAGCGGGTGTGACGGAATTTGTTGGGTTTGAGCAAGAGAGCTTCTAATTGGCGTAGAACCATAGCAACCATCCTCGGCCGGGCAACCTCTGCCAATGCCTCGTGCACCAGCCTCCTCTGGTGCGCCACCGTCGACGATTAGTCAAGGTGCCACTCCTACCGAGTTTCCTCCAAGATACCCCGAGGAGAAGCCGGCAAAATACAAAGAGTTTGAAGAGGGGCTTGTGTCTCTCGAGTTTTGTTGGCTCCTGCGCGGTCGTTGCCGGTGTGCATTTGGGTGTGACGGCGATCAATCAGGCCGGGAGTGGCAAGAATCCTCTAAACTTTCGTTATGGTTTCTTGTTGCACGCAATAAAAGGCCTAATTGCCACGGTACCTAATGTAGGGTACCTTACGTTTTTGCCGTTGGTATAGTGGTCATTTTAGTGCGACATTTCTACTCAATGTCCTGGTTCGTTGATGGCATTATGCATGCATGGCGTGGCCCAGACATGGTCATCGTATGGCCATGCAAACTGACATGACTCAGGTGCAAGCATTAGTAACCTTCAATCCAGATTCAACAGGGGCATCTGTCATTATTAATCTGCCTCTCTGCATAAGTCCTGCTCTTAAGCGGAGGTAGGTAGTCACGGCATGGCCGACCATGTGGGTTTGGAAAGGAGGGCTATGGAACGGCTCGATCCGTGCCTCGACCCCGTCAAGGACAATGTTCAGTCCAATCCACGGATCGGGCGATTGGAGCTACGGTTACACCGGTTGCACTCCGGCTTTTTCAGTGTACAAGCAACTGATCATACTCACCTATCCAGCAAAAGATGCTCTTGTAGTGCTGAGTAACGATACTCTAATCTTGATTGGGGCTTTTGAATGACCGGGCTACCTGCCCTGGAGCCTAGTACAGGTATGCCATTGTGGGATGAGTTACGCTTCTGGACTCTTCTTGAAGGTTAAGTGGAAATGATAGGCTTGCACCTGCCCTCGTGCTGCTTCGATCAGCTTTGCCCAGCAGAGTCGGCCCGATGGCTGTACGAATACGCTGGATATGGTTGGCTCGGAATGCGCCGAAAGGACAAACATGGTGGACTCTGTGCGCGGGTATGACAGGTTAAATTTCCATCCGATCTTGCATCAATGGCTGGAGGTGCCTGAGGTGTCTATTGAACTCGTGTTCGAGCCGATTCCTCTAAGAATGCTTCTTTGTCCTACGTCTTCATTCCCAACACCAATTCGCGTTATTGACCTGTGCTCTGGAGCGATCAATAGCCTCACATATCTATTACTCAAAGCGATGGATCCGTCAAAGCAGCCGGAAGCCGATGACTCTTTCACCGACTTAATAAAGCTTCTCGACATTGACAACCGACAACAGAACTTTGACTCGACTCCCTTTCAACCCTTGCAGGATGCCGACGCCACCCAACCTTCGGCAGCCGACAGCACCGATACACTGCAGGAAGGCTGGGTGCTGCTTGTGGTTGACAAACAGGACACGTCAAGCTGGCTGGACTGCGGGGAGCCGTTGCAATATGAATGGAAAATTCACCCAGCAATGGGGAAGAGGTTTTCCTCAAGACCAGAGCGGATCTCGAAGATGTGGCGGGCTCATCGTTCCCTCGAGCCCAACTCCAGCGACCCAGATATCGAGCGAGGACAGAAGCAGACTGGTTCCAACAAACACAAAATCCTTGCTTCATTTAGCAACACGTACGGGCGATCGAAACCCCGAGCATCCATCCCGACGCCGCCCTCGTTACCATTCAAACATACTCTGGAGACTCCGTTGACGCAGAAGATCGGTGTGGCATCTCCAGACATGGTTGCAACCCGAGAGCACAAGCCAGCTCCGCCGTCTGCTAGAGCCGAAACGATACCGGCAATTCCTGCTCCGAGGAGGACCGAAGGGGATCTACGAAGATACGCAGCCTTTACTAACCTTGCTGAGGATGATCTGTGGTCAAACATGGGCCCAGAGTGTAAATTCCCATGCACATTCTGCACGAGAACATTCAGAACCGAACGTGACTGGCAGCAACACGAAGAAGCGCTGCATTTGTCGCTGAAGAAATGGCGATGTGCAAGGGCTGGTCCGAACTACTGGAACCAATATTCCGAAATTTCCTGTGTCTACTGTGGAAAGGATAGTCTCAAGGATGCCAACATCAGCGACAACGACCGACCCAACAAACTGCAGCAACAACCAAGGAAAGCAGACTCATTGGACCACTGGAGACGTCAACTCAATAACCTTTGGTCGAGATGCGGCTTCTGTGGACACTCAATGCATACTTGGAACGATCGAGCGGTTCATCTCGCCGACCATTTCAAGCAAGGGAAGACCATGGCCGACTGGATGGGCGACTGGGGATTCGATGCCCATATACTCAACTTTGTTGAAAACGCGATACCTCCACGTACGTTTGTTGCTGCCAGTCCTTTCTTTGCTTCCCACTTTCTGACAATTGCGATTACAGACCAGAACCACCACCGACGTTCCCTGCCGCCATCAACGATCCAGAAACTCCCAATCGAGAACCCGCTCAATGCGTTCGAGCTGATCAATCTTGAACTGGAACATTGGGTGACCAGTAACAGGATCTCACAGCCTACAGTCCAGCAGCTCCAGTACGAGAGCTGCTGTATAATCCTTGGCTCCTTGATGCTTTGCAGGCACCTCGATGCGGAAGCGCGGGAGCCCCGGAAGTCTTGGTTACAAGACATTATCATATCGTCTGAAGATCTAGTCAAGCGAGCTAGGGCTCGTCCTCTGAAGAGTAATGTGCAGGGGCGAATCACGGATCTCCAGGTCTTTAACAACAGATACATCTTTGACAACTGCAGCGCAGAGCATCGACTACAGGCATACGCCTGTTTCGCAAAGGACCGAGAACCGCAAGTTGAAGACGAGGAACTACAGTTGAAGGCAAGTAGGATTGTCTGGTCAATGGCGATCCGATCACCGACACCCGCGAAAATGTTTGCCGGCTTTCTGGACCACCTGATCTTTGCATCAACGGATTGGCTTGTGCCATTTCGACGCCGGGCAAACCAGAAACAGATGGATTATGCTCAAGAAGTGAGTGATCATTTGAAAGTATGAAGCGTACAAGTGACTGACTGTCGCAGTGATGATCTGTGGAACCAGACCGCGGGATACAGCATCATGACCAGATGACTTTAGATGAGATGGAGATGTTGGGAACTACTAGGGACGTAATAAGATAGATGATAACTCCTTTTCCTAGCCTAGTCTATTCGGCACACCTCGGCGGAGTTTTATTTTAACATAGATAACTGCTCTACGTGACCTTGAATTCGAACCTCCTTGTTGTCCCATGTGCCAATCCCTTCCCCATAAGACTCAGATATTGTAATATACTTATCCCGCTGCTCAGGTAGACGCGGAATTAATTCACCGTCGCGGACCCATTTATCGAATGTGAAATGAGCGTTTCGAGCTGGCAGATCCAAAAAGAACTTGTTGAAGTACTTCCAGCCGGTTCGGGGGCTGACGTCGATATCAGAAGCCCGGCTTTTGGGGCCAACTGGCAACATTTCATGCCGGCCGTTCGGTGCCAGATAGAAGCAAAGGCAATTTCCGACACGCCATCGAGGTCTGGTTCCATTGACCACGATATGAGGACTTCTCCGGATTCGAGATAAAACCAAAGGGCATAATACCCTTTGCCAATATGGAAATTGCCCCACTGTCTTTCAAACAAGGCGTAGGACTGTTCAGGATCAATTTCATGTTGTGTTCCATCGATGGAAAGGTAGCCCTTTAGACGGGTTGTAGGGTTGGCCTGGAAACACCATCAGCCGTCAACTCTCATTAGACACTTGAATCGCTACTCACCCAATACCATGACCATCCAGGGAGAGCGGTAGAGCCATCGGGATCTGGCCCTCGGGTGGTCAGCTGAATGCCGCCGCCACCACCGTAGTAGAAGTTGCCGCCGGTAGGTTGTAAAAGGACGTCTAGCTTTATACCAACCAAGTCGAGTTCGAGGTGGGTATTAGTCCACTGGTTACCGTCGACAGGGCTAGTAATGTTCTGTGTGGCGCTTTTCAGCTCTAGGCGATCAGGATTTCCTGAGCCAGGCTGAAGGATTGAAGCTCCTCGTGAGGTCAGATCTTGAAGGTCGTTTAGCGAAATGAATGTCCCTAGAAGGTCAGTTCCGCGTAAACCCGCGTTGCTTGTCAGATGGTATTTGCGTCCATCTTTTGTGGTGATCCAGTAGAGCATGAAGACACTACAGGGTTTAGTACAATCAGTGTGCATCGGAGAACAATAGGACCACAAACTTGTTCACGTTGTTGGTGTCGGTTGTCACGTATGCCAAAGTCTTTCGAGCGTCGTATCTGTTCACGCATGTCTCGTCAAAGTTAGCTGGCTAGTCTTTGTTGCAAACAAAGTCGAATAAGGGGACTCACCCCGTCATTGTCTGCTGTAGTGGGTGCATACTCCGGAGGAGCCCAAGATAAGGGAGTCGCTGGCATTTCCCCCCAGGCAAGCCTTATAGTATATATGAGTGTTTCAGTGGCAAAGCGATTGGTAAACTCGCCTTGATACGATTTCCTCGAGTCTTTGTCACACGGTTGTGCCTCGAATTTTAAACCACCTACTATTCAGCAGCGGATTCTCGGATCGTCGTCGGCCCCGTCCAACATTCCGTGGCCGGGAAGCATCTCCAAGCACCAGATCCATTCCATGACTCTCTACAGTTGTGGACAGGACGGTTATCCTGATTGATTGAACGTGACCAGCGGACTAAAGTCGGAGAATCTCCAGTAGCCTAAGGTCCGGTAGGGATCCCATGGCAAACGGACTAAAATCGGAGAATCCGATTCTACTCCACAATAGTCTCCAATCGGAGGCGTCTGACAACCACGATGGAGCCCTTGGCCGAACCGTGTAACTTGTCTGCTCCACTACATACTGCGCAGAAGAGCCACCAAGGGGCCTGGGGGATTGGTCAAGCGATTTACTTCAGCCCTTGCCTAGAGGATCCGTTTTGATACGGTCAACAAGGATTAGTTTCTAGACGCCTAGATATGCTGGATGAAATGGCCGGGATAATTCACGAGTCATCTGAGCAGCTTTCTGCGATACCTGGCCCTCTTCTATTATAACAGCCGTTCTTGCTGTGGTATGAATGACCACAGGCAGTCCTGACACGTCTCTTAACAATGTCCATCTTTTCTTAAATGGTACTTGGATCCTCGCCGATCATGCGAATGAAGTCTCAGTTCAATTAAAATACCACCACACAGGCCGCAGGGGTGAATATTGGTATTTAGGGGAAGTAATTGCCTCTTGTTTCTACCTCCAACCAATGATAGGTCCGAAGGGTAGCAATCACTTCTATTTTCAGGGAATAGAGAGGGACCTGTTGATCGAAAACTGGATCTATACTGATCTTTTAATTCTCGTTGGAAGAATTCACCCCTGCGACCTGTATGGGGCGACACATATTTACCGGCGGTCACCCGTTGCAGACAAGCTGGCTACAAACAAAGGCCGTCTAGATCAAGTCAAGATATAAGACCCCGGAATTCCCAGCGACTCATTTTCGTGATCCTATCATGTTTTTTTCTTACAAATTGACACAAGTGTCGGTTGTATAATGGCGACTATTGCAGCTAACTTGAGCATTCTCGGCGGTCTGTTGGTGCGTTACCATGTCAAAAGCTCAAGGATACTTGCTAACATCATTTCAACTCCAGGGGACTCTATGGATCCTCATCGCCATATACCGCCTGTTTCTTCACCCCCTTGCAAAGTTCCCAGGTCCCAAGTTAGCCGCCATTTCCAACGTGGGTTGCCATGCGATGCTTGTCACGTATTATACGCTAAGTCATGTTTCTCTAGGTCTGGTATGCCCTGAAATGGACCTCTGGTCGGTATCCGTTTATCATGGAAGAAACGCATCGCAAATATGGTGAGTAGACGTTCCTATTCAGCCTCGTCGAACTAGCCTCAACTTCCATGTTTCGTCGCCCTATTTCAATACGTTTATGGCTTTTCCATTCACTGTCTTTAGTTGACGCATCCTGTGTCTCTAGGCGATGTAGTGCGCATAGCCCCCAATGAACTATCCTTTGGGACCGTGCAAGCCTACTACGACATCTATGGGCACGCGACCAAAACCAAAAAGAGATTTATCAAGGATGTTTGGTATAATCACGCAGAATATCCGGGCATAGTCAGTGTCAGAGACCCTGCCCAACACGCGAGGTAAAGAAAGTATCTATTACATGCATTCAGCGCCAAGTCTTTGCGTGGCCAGGAGTCGCTTATTTACGACTTTATCGATCTATTTATCGACCAGTTGCGCAAGCTAGGAAGTCCTAAGGAATCCGGTATTAATATTAAGGAGGCTCTCAATTAGTTAACATTTAATATAATTAGTATTACCTCTACCTCCTTATTATATTTAAAGTTAAAGTATTACTAATAAAAGTTAGTAT
>JAADYS010001263.1:0-15523 GCA_012931995.1 Fusarium albosuccineum
AAAAAAAAAAAAAAAAAGAAACCAAAGTCAGGGGGACAAAAGGTTTGAAAGAAGGAAAAGCAGTGGTGAAGACGCTGATCGCCATCCTTCTCTCATTAAACGGCGAGCCTGCGGTCCGTTTTGAAAATGCCCACGCCCAAGTTACATCGTGATCTTGACCGAGGGAACAACACTACTGCCAGTCTCCCAACCTCGTGCGTATTGGCACATGCCGAGTTCTGTTCTCTCGCAAATCAGATCGCTAATTTGGGCTTGCAATTCCTAGTCCATGCCGCATAATCACATTTGGCTGCAACAACATCTTGTAGATGAGAACTTCTTCCCGTTGGGCAACATGGCGCCTCATTTCGCATCGAGTCTTGCTGGGCACCCATGTCTCGTTTTCATCCAAGATTGCCACCATATTCCCGAACTCGAGCCTTCACCCGCACCCTGGTTCTACCTCATCGCGGGTCCGCTCCAGAGCCCCTTCGACGTCTCGATAATACGGTTTCCGTTGTTGCCCGGCTGTAGCGCGGATGGAACATTGGGGGTTCCCGTGTTGCCCATAACTACATCGGTTTCGGTCTGGGTTCCGTACCCGCTGTCCTTGGGCTGGCTATTGCCCATGGAGATGGCACTGTCCTCCTTGCAAGCGCCAGGCTGTTGCGGCTGTTGCGAGCGCGCAGTGCCCCGGTTTGGCTCCTTGGAGCGGGCACCATCCATCAAGCCATTCTGAGCCTCGCGCAGTTTGTTGATGGCGCGGACAGTGTCGATGGCGGCGTGCAGAGTCCGCCGAGCGTTGAAGTTCTTCTTAATGTTGGGCAGCAGGTTCTGGCTCTCACCCTCGGCGTTAATAAAGCCAGCAACGAAAGGATGCTGGAGAGCCTCGTGCGCGGTAATTCGTTTGGTCGCATCAATGGTTAGGCAACGCTGGATGAAATCTTTGGCATGGGTAGAGACGCCGCGCCAGTACTCGATCGGAGTGAAGCTGTAGTCGGCGTTGAGGATGGCCTGCATCTCTTCAAAGTCGGAGTCACGGTCGAAGGGGGTATAACCGCAGAGCAGAAAGTAGGTGATGACACCGAGAGCCCAGAGGTCGACAGGCTTGCTGTGGCCCGTCTTCTTAAAGATTTCGGGAGCCATGTATCCCGGAGTACCGCATGTGGTAGTGAGAACGTGGAACTGCTCCTCATCCATGATTCGCGAAAGACCAAAGTCGGCAATGAGCAGGTCAGCATTGTCTTCGGGTGTGCGGAAGAGCAAGTTCTCAGGCTTCAGGTCGCGATGGACGATGCCATGGTCGTGAAGGTAGGCAACGGCGGAGAGTGTGGCGCGAACCAGGTCCGCGGCATCGGATTCGAAATAGGAGCCCTTTCGGCAGATTCGATCAAAAAGCTCACCGCCAAGAGCAAGATCGGTGACGAGGTAGAGGTTGTTCATTGTCTCAAAGTAGTCGACGAGAGTGAGGATGTTCTGATGACCCATCGAGACCTTTTTAAGGACGGCGATTTCGTTGCGGACCTGCAATGCGCATCTTGAGTGAGCTACAAGTGGACTTGACAGAATGAACATGGCAGGACAATAGACGGCAATATGGATTTGCGTCAAAGCCATGGTTACGGGTTGATGCGACGCACCATATGTTCGCGGCCGGCCATCAGGCGCTTGTTAATAACCTTGGCGGCATAGTAGCGGCCTGTGTCAATGTGAACGCACTCCTTGACGACTGAGTAGGAGCCAGCTCCTAGCGTTTTGCCAACCTTGTATCTGCAAGGCTGGACTTGGGGTTGTTGGCGGGCAGCAGCATCCATCTCGAGGGCAGTTGTGATGGCGAGCTTGGAGGAGGAGGAGGAGTCGGGCTGGTTGAAGATGGCAATGCCCCGCAGAGCGTGGGCTCAAAGGGCGCAAGGGCGGGACGATAAGGGTCGTGCAGCGTCGGCGCAAGGAAAGAAGCGATGACCAAGGCTCCTGCTGGACAGGTCGGTTGAAGAGGAGGGAGAAGAGGACAGAGGTGCAGCGAGAGGGCGAGTGTCAGCAGCCGAGATAGCGATGCTGATGGCTGAAAGACTGGAGTGACTGGAGTGGAGTGGAGTGGGCTGGACTGGTGGGGAGAGGGAGGATGTGATCAGCGCGCAGTCGGGTCGGGCAGGTTGGCAGGCAGCCCAGGAGGTGGGGTTGGAATTTATTGGGCGGAGGGGGCGAGGGCGACCCAGCTGAAAGAGGCTCCCACAGAGGTCAAGATGCTGACGGGCTGAGGGTCTAGACGCAGGCCGTTTGGCAAGCCACGGAGAGTTCCATTGTGCGCTGCTAAACAATTACATACCTAGTCGTCGCTCCAGACCACCAAGTCAATTGGATTGCTGGATATGTTCAATGAGACGGCAATGCCCGAGTTTCACCCCTTTGGACGCATCACGAGTTTCTGTCTCGTTTACGAGCAGAATCCTTTGTCGTATTCAGAGAAATAAAGCATCTCTCGCTTCGTCTCATCTCGTCTCGTCTCATCCTGTCTCATCCACCACATTGGCGCTCCGTACCTATGCGGCCCAAGTAGATCTTCATTTGAGACCCGCACTGAGATAGCTGTTCATACACAGCTCGTCTACGTATCAAATTGCCAACCATTGATGTATCTAAAGCAATGCCCGATTCTTACAAAAGCCCTCATCTCCCGCCTTTGCGCCGATACTGTACATGTATACCGTCTTCCCTGATGTTCATTGTTGGCCATCTGTCATCTGGTCGTCGTCTCATCCTAAGATTGCCAGTACCGACCGCCTTGACCACTGGACGACAAGAGCACGTATGATGGCCTGGCAGCTTTCCCCTGAAGTCGCTGTCACATCCAATTACCAGACAGCAATGAGTTGTCTTGAGGCAGTAATCTGTCGATTTCGAATATTGCTCATCTTGGCGGTCTTGTTCGTATGCTGTGTCTCAAACCCGTCCAGTCATTCAATCAGCCGGACGGACCTCTGCGCGCCTGCTTCTTGGCGCTCGAAAACTTCTTTTGCCGTATCCTGGAGTCGTGGAATTTCTTCCCGCTGGTACCGTTAACAACACTCACTGCTCACAAGAAGCCAATCAAAGTCACTAACATCTCTTCATGTTTCTTTTTCTTCTCTTCGCTCGTTTCGGCAGGTGTCACGTCCTCGTAGATGCGAGTGACTTCTTCCACTAGTTTCTTTCTGTTGTCCTCCGCATTGGTGCTCCTTGACCGGGATGTCTGAGCCTGGAAGGTAAGAGAGTCATTGCTGGCTGTGTAGTATCTCGACTTCCGAATGCTTGCATGAAGCGATTTCGGAAGCTTGGAGAGCAATTCTCCCACGGGATACACAGTTATGGCCTTTGTCTCAGTTCTTGTGTCCGTTAGCGCAAGGGCTTCGCTTCGGATCCGACCATCTCCTACTTGTTCACATGTTGCCCGCCCGGTCCGCTGGATCGAGCATACGTAGTGTTGCCTTTTGGAAGTTGTTCTGAGTCAAAGGATTCGAACCATGATCGAGCCTCAGCAAGAGCATCTCGGTCAAGCCCTGCATCGAAGGCTTGGTATCTCTTGAATCTGGGCGCAAAGGGAGGGTTTAAGGAGTGTCGCGGCTGTATCCGAAGTCTCAACGCCGCAGGCAGCTGGCGGTGCAGCATCTTTTATCCGAAACAACTAAACAAACAAAATCGATTCGATTTGCTCAGTCCAAAAAGATCGATCGTCCATTGAGCCAGTAGCAGCTCAACAAGTTGGCTCCTCGTCCCTCTCCCCTCGCGAACAAGCGATGGCTTCCATGCTTGCTTTTGGAGAAGGCGCTTCGAACTGCCGTGTCAGAGTGCCTCACCGCCTTGCCTTAAACGGACTAGCACATCCGCCGGTCGGGGTTGACGCCTGCGCCCGATCAGCCTCATTCGACCATTCGACACCGAAACCCCAGCCTTCCCGCTTCTTCCCAACTTCATCCTCATCAGCAAAACTTTTGACACGATATCCACGCTTCGCTCTGTGGCCAATCTCAGCGCCTGCGACAGCTTCCGTCGTCGCGACTGTTCTAGGCCAACACCTCCCTCTTTTTGAACAGAGTGATCCAGCCCTTATCGCTTTGCTCTCACGTGCCGCGCTCAGCTCAGTTTCGTTTCCACAGGCGAACTGACGTCTGGTGCAACACGTCCATCTCCGACGTCGCAAGCCGCTACCTGCTCGCTCTTTTGTCAAGCGGTCGGCATCGTCGTCGTCTGCTATCTCCTCGTCGCGCTTCTGCGGCAGTGTCGATCGTCTTGTCGCTCATTTCTCCGTCCATCTGGCCGGCAACCTTCCAGCTCGTCGCCATTTCGCTCTGACTTGCGGCCCAATCATCTACGTATCTCCATCGCGCTCCCAGTTGTCTCTCTGCGCCGGGCCGTCGCCTGGCGGCCACTTCCACTAACGAGACGAGCCCATTTTCTCGGTCTCCAGCTGCCCTGTCGCTCGTGTCCGCGTCGTTTGTGCGATTGCGGCGCCTCAGGCTCTACCATTGCAATCTGCATCCCGCTGCCCACCAGTCTCCACCACCAAGCCCAACTTAATGCCAGAAGAACCTGAAGCAGAAGTCCAGGCCACTGCCAACCTCTCTCCTGTCTCCCCGTCTCCCGTTCACTCGGCCGCGTCTTTGGCGGTTCCCGCGCTGCAAGAGACGGTTGATACCATCGACGCCATGGTTGCCGCCGCCACTGCTGCCGCCGCTGCCGCCAACGGCTCAGCCAACAGCATCCCAAACCTCGAGCCTATCTCAGGGGTCGGTGATGACGATATCGTAGATGACGACAGCCTCAACGACCCCTATGGCGAGGACGACACGGAGGCGGCAGCCCAGCCAGAGCCTCAACCTCAACCCCAGCAGGAACTTCCGGACAGCAATGACGATTACGCAAAGACGTTTGATTCTCCAATTGAGCCGGAGGAGGGCGAGGATGGGGACATTCAGCAAGAAGATGTATCATCGATGCCCCGAGAATCCAACGATATTTCTCTTTCATCCGATCACTTGACAAACCGCCCATCAGAAGTCTCTCATGCCGTTCCTGAACCATCGTCGGTCGTCCAGCCAGCCGAGTCTGTGGCACCGGCCCTCTCCAACGCTTCGTCTGAAGCCCATTTAGGCAGCGCCGGGACGCCCGCGACATCGCAGCCCTCCAACCACCAGACGTCGTCTCCAGTTGCAGCCAAGGCGGACTCCAACGCCGCCGCTTCTCCCAATGCCTCGACTGATATCCAACGACTCGTCGCTGATCTCACTGCCCCCGCTGAGCCCAATGCCAGCACAGATCCATCTGCTTCGTCCGCCAAAGGTGAATCGTCCGCTGAATCCGGCCCTGCATCGTCGGCCTTCCCATCGTCAGCCTCCCTCCCTCCGAGGCCCCCCCTGTCACAAGCAGCACCTCAGTCGTATGCCTCACAGCACCACCCAGCGGGCATCAATGCCAGTATCCCTTCCAGCCTCGCCGCACCGCCAACCCCTGGTCAGCCGTCCACCTACGTTGCTGCCGGTGCGCCGGCCACAGGTCCTGATACCTTGGGCAATTTCCCAACTCCTCCTGGCTCTGGTCTCCATGCCCCTGTTGCCATCACTTCCATGAATGCCCCTCCGTACCCGCCTCAGTCTGCCCCTTTTACTGCTGATCGAGCTCAAGATGTCGAATACCAACGCCAGTGGGATCAATTCTTGGCTGATGAGCGACAGTACATGTCCGAGGCCAAGTGGGACCGTTTTCCTGAAGGCTCTCGCATCTTTATTGGTACACGATCCGCGTCTGGCGCGTCCAAAAACGGCGCTCACATATTCTCTACAGGCAACCTCTCGAGCGACAAGGTATCGAAGCGTGACGTCTTTGATTTGTTTCATCGGTTCGGAAGGCTTGCCCAGATTTCTCTTAAGTCAGCCTATGGCTTCGTGCAGTATCACTCCGTAGAGGAAGGACGGAGGGCGATGGAGAATCTTCAGGGGATCGAGATCAAGGGGCGTAGAATTCGTAAGTAATGCTGTTCCTTGTCTTGGTGCTGCCGTTCTAACAAACCCAAGACCTTGAAATATCCCGTGTTCAGGACAAATCCAGAAAGGAGAGAGTTCGAAGCCCGGATAGGAACCGAGGTCGTGATGGCGGTCGTGACGGTGGTCGTGACGGTGGTCGTGATAGTGGCCGGAGAAACGACCGGCATAGTGGTCATCAGAATCGGGATGACTACCGGCCAGGTCGCGGCCAATCACCACGCCGCAACGACTTCTCGAGAGACGACTCGTACAGCCGCGATAGGGGCTTTCACGACGGCAGTCGGGGCCGGGGGCGCTCACGGTCACCGGGCTACGGTCGCAACGACAAGGACAACTATCGAAGAAGAAGCCCCAGCCCCTATGGACGACCCCGACATGAGGGTGAACTTGACCTTCCCCGACGATATGGTGCCGATGTCCCCGACGTTCAGATTATCCTCCAGCCAGATGTCAACCGGGACTTCGTGAACTGGGTGGAACAAACCTTGAAAGGAAAAGGTCTCAGATCTGAGGTCATGTTTTTACATCCCAGAATCCCCAAGGACGTGGTTGTTCAGCGGCAAGCGGCCGAGGGTGTTCATGCAGTGATAGATCTCGATCTCAGGGCACAGAACCTAGGCAGGATCCCGGTACAAGCCTTTGATCGCTCAGGCGGCTCTAGCAACGTTCGATTCGACCAGTACGTCGATCTGGACCCTCCTACTGCAGCTGAGGTTATCCTACGGGCCAAGGCATCAGGTGGTCCACCAAGCTACAGCCAGCCTTACGGTGGAAACGGGGGCTATGGTAACCCGTATGGTGGACAGCCCTCTCACCAACCACCCGCCCCCAGCTTTCCAGGTAATCAGCCACCAAGCCAGTATGTGCAGCAACCTCCAGCTGGCAACGCCGACATTGCCAACCTCATGGGACAACTCGACCCCGCGACGCTCCAGCGACTGTTGACGCAGCTCCAACCGGGTGCTCAACATACCATTCCCGCCCAAGCGGGCCCCAATACCGTTCCTGCTACCGCTCCTCAAGTTGATATCCAGGCAATCTTGGGCAGCCTGGGTGGTGGTGGTGGTGGTGCTCAACAGCCTCAGCAGCCTCCTCCAGGCCCTTATGGAGCGTCTTATGGAGCTCAAGGCCCTGCAAACGGAGCACCTCCTAACGGCGATGCTGCCGTGCAAGTTCAGAACATCATGGCGCAGCTGGCACGTTACCGTCAGTGAAGAATGCAAGGGAAGAAAACGTAGGCTGCGGACGAAGCAGCCTCTCTCGTGGTTGATGATGCCCGTTATGATATTGGAGACATGAATCCTCTCAGACGTTGATGTTTTTCTGTTCTTTTTTCCATTTCTTGTCTTCCCTCTCACGCATAGAACGCTTGCTGCATTGGCGGCAGTCCTCGTATAATAGAGGATTTAGATTTGATCATCGGTGATTGTGGTATTGAACTTTTTCATAACCAGTGCGGGCAGGCGAGAATGGGGCGTTGTTGGTTGAGAATCACGGCCGAAGATGTGAAGAATCAATACAGAGAGACGACGAACGCATAGCAATATGATTTGATTATGACCATGTAGCGATGTACTGCCGGTTTCTTCCAGTCACCGCCAGAGTTTTGCCTAGACAGGTAGTTACGACTATATTTAGATGCTGGTTTAGGGATTTCTAGACACCCAGCATTTCTACTTGAATGTGTCCCTCTGAACATCAACAGATTACAATATCCCTCAGGGCTGCTTGTTCCCCAGTCATTCGGCTTGCTATCTTTTGATAAACTGCTGCGGTGATGTATGAAGACGGCAGCGGGCGAGCAGATAAACTCCTGATAGATCCAGCCGTTGAACGAGGTCGTAGAATGCATCCCACTGGGCCATGAAGGCAGCATTCGGGGAGTTGGCAGTCACGGCGTTTCGTATTCGCACCCTCAACGTCTCAAGCCCAAGCGTCTCACTCAGAAACTCGACAGAATGTCCTTCCTTCCGACATTCGCCCTCAATGAGAGGTCCCGACCGTAACAGCATGCAACCCCCCGTGATTCGAGAGAAACCGTGGGTTTATCAGACAGGATACCTTTACCATTGCCACGGGTAAGAGATAATCAAGGCTCAATTGGAGGGAGGCCAGGCTGCAGCATCTTCTGACCTGCCAGTTACACTGAACACTGTCAGTTCACGCTAACGCCATGCTATTTCAATCGCCTTGAGGGTGTAGAACAGACAATTTTTAGACGGGACTCAAAGCTCGATCGCAGTTCAAGAGGAGCCAACCAATCAGTTAGCTGAGATGAGTAACAAGACTTTGTGCGCCCTCAACAAGTGAATTCCCTTTCTCAAAAAACATACTCTGAAGCCAGGCGCTAGTCAAAGTACCCAGAACGCCAGGCCTACCTTATACCCAATATCTTTTCACCAGCCAAAGCTCTCATTATGCCACCACACTTCCCTCCCTTGCATCACCCAAGGCGTGACGCTCCTTCGAAGTTCCCTGGCCATCTCAGCAGGACCGCAGACCAAAATGGCCACCTTCTCCTGTTGACCCTGTCTAAATGTATCGTCGACAATCTTTTGTAGGTCAGGCCTCTTATGGCCCTGACCAGCCGTTCGAGTACTCCGCCGGGCTTCTTGTTGTTGCGACATACTGCTCATCTCCACACCAGCGGCGTTGTCACTTTCGTCGGCGATTCCCATGTCACCAGTGAGGAAGAGTTGAACCTCGTCATCGTCCAGCAGGGACTTGCCCGTCGGGCTCGAGGATGCCCACGTTGCATCGCCAGGGCTACGGATGGCCCAGATGAACTGGACCTGTGCGGCCTGGTTCTCGGCGACGATGGCGTGGTAAAGGGGTACAGCGAATGTCGCTCCCACACCTCCGGCAACGAGAAGAATGCGGCTGATGCCTGAGCTGACGAGGTCACCAAAAGTCTTTCCTATCGTTCCGTATGGGCCCTCGATGTTGAGTTCTACTTTGGTGGACGCTGAGGCGTTGCCCGCTGAGGAGAACTGACCGAGGCGGCTCGTCATCGGCCCCGTCCGCGTGCGGGCAACAAAATTCAACTCCCCTGTCTCTGAGTTGACCGATGCCACCGTGAAGGGGTTGTAGAGGAATTCGAAGAGAAGATAAGGGCTGGAGAATTGTCCGAGGCCGGGACGTGACGCTGGGGGGATGTTGAGATATATGTGCGATCCTGGACGAGCCTGGTACTTTGCAATCTTCTTGGCTGGCATCTTTGCCGAGACCTTGATGAGATTAGTGCCGGGTATAGCTTCGACAACAGCGGGCGCTGTGATGGTGGTCATCTTTCGCGCAGCCAGATCCACCACAAACACGCCGATGGCCTCGACGACGTAGAATCGAGATGAAGGCGCATGGTAGTAGATCAATGGCGGGATGGCGAACGCCGCTGCAAGATGAGTGACAAAAAAGATCCTATATGAATATTCACGAACGCGCGCCATGGCTGTTCCGTTGAGGGCGTGGAAACCCGCAAAGCCGACAACGCCTGCGAACACAACTGGCGCGAAGAAGCGCTTAAACCATATTCCAGACTCAAAGAAGAAGATATTGTAGAAGATGGCGTGGAGGAAGAGCAAGAAGTAGATGATGCGGCCCAAGACGCGGTGGTAGCGGTTGAGATGCTCGTGAGATGAGTGGAAGAGATAGGCAAAGGGGTTGAGCGCCTTTAGAGCCAGAAGATACTGGATGGGCATCTGAGAGGTTGCAACGATGCCAAAGCGCTTTGTGAGATGGAGATAGTCTGCACATGGTCAGAAATGCGTAGTTCTTGGGGCCGTCTGGATGAGTTCCTTGCAACATACCCTTGCCCGTACCCCGAACACATAGGACCAGCATCCACAGCGTCCAGGCAATCCCAAGAATCCATTCATCCCGTTGCCCCCAATGAGAGCCCCGGAAGTAAACATGCTCACCCAACCACCACTGGGCCGCGGGCCATTTGCCCAGGACCTTGGATAACCACCTCTCCCGCCTGGCCTTGACTGCCGGCGAGTTGGGCACCTCGCTGTACTGGCCGCGCCGGGCACGCCGCACGCGGGCAACGAGCCGTGCGATCACGAAGACGACGGCCGGGGCAAAGGCAGAAAGGTGCGCGATGTTGGCGTAGTAGTCTAGAGCCAAGCGACGCTGGTGCTTCTCCTCGTCGTTTAGAGTGAGGAATTCATACGGCCAGCCCATGATTGGCGACTAGGGCGCCCTTGGAAGGCACGGGACTTGATTTCAACCAGCCTCTCGCGGGCACAATGCAATTGAGTCAATTCTTGTAAGAATCTAGAAGGGATCGAGACCGAGAGAAGATGCCAGCTCAACCCAAAGTCGTCATCGCTGAGGGAGGAGGACAGCATGCAAATTACGCTGGCCCGATTGGTCAGCAGCAAGCCTGCCCCTGGAAAGCCACCTTTTCCGGGGTGCTATCTAGATCTGATTATTCATGATCTCTCAGAGGCTGCTACCCTGCATCTTATCTTGTCTCAATATCAGATTCTTGGCTAACACAACATCAATGTGGGATTGGCGTTTTGAGAGCCTCACGTAGAGGTATTTCAAGCAAATCCAAGCATCATTGCTTACCTCTATTAGCTAGATCCATGCTGGCGTTATTGACTTACAGCCATCCGGAAACCATATTAGCAAGACTTCAACTCAAGAGCTCAGAAGCACGGTATATCTATAATCCATCACTACAAGGCTAAACATTAGCCACCATGGTGATATTCAGAAGCTGCTGAAATTGATATCTACCTTGGCCCAAACATCCATCATACAGACCACTCCCACGCGCCCTAATCAGGGTTACAGACCCAAAAGACACCCCAGAAACCGCCATAACACCAGAGCTCCCTTACTATGCCGTCGACCGCACTCGGTTTCTCTATTAAAACATCGCTAGCGAGTACACGCTGCTGCTGGCCTCCCTTCCCCATATTGACATCTCCCTGCCGGGCCCAGGACAAAGAAGGAATCGTACATCGTACAACTGGACACACGAGTTGATACTATGCTGCATGCAACCCAGGCATAGCCTTAGCTCTTGGCGTCATCGTGATCCGGCTCAAAGTTGGTCTCGCCTAGCATAGTATTGGGTTGCGATGTCATGGCTGTTTGTGTCGCCGGCTGAGGCTGACTCTGCACGGTCGGACCTGTAGGTCGGGCTGGAGGTTGCGAGGACGCCCGCGTAGCTTGGTTAGCTGTCGCGGCATGTAGCCTCTGGTCCAAAGCTCGAAGAGCAATGGCTCTCCTCCTCTCGGCCTCTGCGCGGGCGCCTCCTGGAGCATTGCGGTGGATGAGGTTGTCGTTTCGGGAGGCATCACCCTGAGAAAACGGCGTGCACACTCGCATAGCCACCATCACCTGGAAGATCTGGTCGGAAACGGTGGCCACGAAGGGTTTGACGGGGCCAGGGAAGAACTCGGCGAATGCAAAGGTCTCGCTCGCATCGCCGCGCAGGGACGCGGGCTGGGACGAATCGAGGTCGGGGAATACGGTCTTGTAGAATCGGAGGTAGGTCCAGCTGGTAAGGAAACCAAAGACTGCGAGCCACAAGGCGGCTCGGGTAAGGAGAGGAGTCAGGGACAGAATAAAGACGATACCGATGTAGATCAGTGGAAATCGAGGCACTCTGAGAGATATGATGCCACGGAAAAGAGTCACCGTGTGAGCCGGGACGAGCTGGCTGAAGGCGACGAGGAAGGAAATCTGAACAGGGATTGTTCCGGCAATGACGGTCAGACTAGAATATTGATGATTAGCCAACCTGAGATGGAATTTGGATAGGAAAAAGTGACACATACGTCCAGCTCTCATTGCGCGTTAGTGTAAAGAAGAGCACCATGACGCAGAGCGTCAGGAAGTTAGGAACCAAAGACACAAGCGCGAGGAACTTGGCCAGCTCAGCCGACGACCAAGCTCTCTCAAGATAACGTCCCCCATGATATAGCGTGACACCAGCGATGCCGAGTGTGAAAACATTACTTTCGACAAACGTCGACGTCAGGAACGTCCATGGATATATGATAGATAGCTGCGGTACCAGCGTCAGGTAGGGGATAACAATGTCGGCTTGGGCAGTCCATTGCCGATAACGTATCGCAGCGCTGAGGAGCGACTGGGCGAGCAGCGCAATAAGGAGTATGCGCGTGACGGGCGGGATGTTTATTCGTGGGGGCATGGCGACGGGTATATCTGGACTGGAAGTTCTGAGGCGGCTCTCTGGTCGAGTGGTGGTGTCGACGTTGAAGATGGATCACGAAGATGGAAACGCGCTGGGTTCTGGCGCGAGGCAGTGATGACGCTGTAACCGTTGGCCTATCAGCCGGTGCGGAAGGTGTGAGAGGCTCCTCTCGGCCTCGATATTTGGGACTGGAAAGCCTTGCGTTGCTGCCGTCACTTCGTAAGTCGCCCTTGCCTTTCTGTTCCCCTTTGAATGTCCCAAGATTCTGGATTGTGTCCTCTACAGCCTCACAAGGCTTAGCCCCCTGTGGCGCGGCTCCTTCGGCCTGAGGCAACCACATCTGGAAATGGGCTGTCGGGAATTTCGGTGGCCCCCTAGTAGGGGGTCGAAAAAAACACAGGAATGGCCACCACCAAAATTGGTGCGATTTGGTGTAAGCTATTCCCGTGTATTTTTCGACCCACAGGCCCCCCTGCTTCTCTTCCGTTTTGGCCGTTACTGACGCGAGTTTGCGCATACCGCAATTTCTCGATTCGAGGAGGCCTCTTCTGCTCGAAATGACCCTGCTCTAGAAGCGGGACATTGGCCATCTTACGTGTTGATTCCTCCTCTTGTCTATGAGCGCTGCCAAGGGGGACCTGTCTTCTAATATGAGTGATTGTCGGTGCTATCTCAGCTGGTGTGTTCTGAAACTACCACAGGAATCTGGTTGTGGAGATGGGCATGTTTCTGGTCGGTCCAAGACATTTGTGCAACAACACTCTTGATATGAAACGAGGGAGCGACAGCCGAGAGAAGAACGTCACGATACACATGCTTGAAGCCTGGCAAACGGCTCTAAAACAGCCTTCGAGGCTCGGCCCTGCTGGGCTGGCCCAGGGAACTAGATAACTGGTGGTCGCCGCCCGTAAGCAACAAGTCGTAGTCAATTCGCAAGGAACAAGCTTCGAGAATCGGCTCCGCGTAAGCGCCCACGCGCATCGAGAAAGCCACGCTTAGAATTTCGGATCGTGAAGATTGCACCGAAAGCTTCCAATGTTTCACCTTGATTGCCTTTAGACCAGACCGAATCTGACAAGTCCATGATTTAAGGTCCTCACAATGTTACCTGTCGCCGTTATCACAATTGCTGGAGCCAGGCAGCTACAGAGGCAGTTGTGCGCCCGCAACCGGTTCTAGCTATATCCCGCGTATTGCCATTGACATCACATCGAGTGGCCTGTTATCAATCTTGAATGGGGAGACGCAGATACCGAAGTCGGTGAAGATTCGGTGGCCTCGGCAGCAGGATCAAGAAGGCCCCCGTCAGTCCCTAGGTGATGTCTGATTGGTTGAGAACGTTTGAACTCTGGGAACATGGAGTGAGTGGGGCCATCGACTCTGGAATGTCGTGCAGGGCATGGAAAGCAAGCCACCTCCTCACGCCTTGTTTCGCTGTCAAGAATCGGATGGAAAAGGCCGACACGTAGAATAGAGATTTGCTTTGCAGGGGGAACAACAGTAATAGACACTAAACTGACGACCAAGAATGAACCAGGTGATTCAGGGACGGGAGCGAGACGGCCGGAAATGTGTAATGGAGGCTGAGGTCATTTGCGTCGGTGGAGGCCCAAGTACCGGCGGGAGATGCACAAGGAGAATCTCGGGAATGGAGGCTTGCAACATGCCAGATCACGTGACGGCCAACAACTGGGTGGATTGGCTGTAGATCCTTTCAGGTTGGGGCTACAATGCTGCCGCTGCCGCTGCCACTTCGTGGAGAGCAAACGAACTGTCCTCTCATGAACGGATACCTAGGTAGCTAACGTGCGCCAGCGTCGTCAACTCGTGGTTAACAGTCTGCTTTGGCATCGCCATCACTCGCTGAAATCATCATCGGAGAGTCCGTGCATTGACGCTGTCGACAAATGACGGGACCCTGTCGAAGTCAAATGGTTGTACCCGACGCTCGGAGGTTTGTCATGGGTTTGGGAGGGAATCCTGCAGCAACGTGCCTTCAGCCTTGGAGAGCGAGATGTCCGGCACAATCCGTTGGATACCCGGACTGTCTCGAGAACGAAGACTTGGTTTGATGAATCCTCGTCGTCGCATTGTCGTCTCGCGGCAAGTTAGAACAATGATGCCAGATTTGTTCCTTTTAGAAACGCTAAGCCCGCCTGGTCGCCCAAGGCTCCGATGGCCCCAAGTCTATCCCGTAGGGTGGACTCCTTGGCGGCCCCTTTGACCGAGCTAGAGTGTTGCCACGTAATGACGAGGGAGAGAGACAGGGCTGGCAGTGCCTCGCGACGGTCAACATTTTGCTGCTGTTACGGTCACAGCGCAATGTGGCGTTTTCTTGCTCAGTTTTAACCGGCCAAAATGGTAAATCCGAACCGTACGAGATGCTCCGAGTGTTTGGGCTTGTTGCAAACTATCGAGCTAGATTGTTGCCTTGAGATGACGCTGGCAACCTTGGCTCGGCAGTGGTGACAAGCATCAATCCATGGATGGTGATGAGCCCTGTTGCTGCCGCCTGCTCTTGTGCCCGGGAGACTTGAAGCGGCCGGAAGCGCAGCGAGTTGTGCATGTCATGTCACGCAGAGATGGAGGGATCAGATGTGTGGACGACATTGGGTGGGTATCCTTGTTCTCTTTGTTCCGTCCGGAGTTGTGGGTGGGCCTTGATTTGATGGCCTTGTCTTGAATCTCGCCTCCCCGGACGGCCCTTGGAGAGTCTGCCGCTAGGAGGAGACGGCGACCGCCACAACAGAGGCGCGTTCGCTCTCAACTCATGTCACGATGTGCTCTCTTGGGCCGTTCGACTCTCGTCATGACGATACGGGCCTGAGCCTAAGCCTGAGCCTGAGCACGGCCGAGCCAGACCGCGTTCCCACAGCCATCGTGACATTGCACCTTGAATTGGAGTGCACAGCAGGGGGTAAGGGATGGGCGGGGGAGCCTGACACATGTCGAAGTACCGATACTTTTAGACGTGGGCTGCTTAACCCCTGTCGGAGTCGATCCGTCTCAGATTTTGGGAGAAAGGCGAATGCATCAGCCCGAGCCTCGAAAAGAAGCGTGGGTTGGCGTTGTCGCGGGCGGGCTGATAGGCTGCGGCATCATCAAGTCTCATGCACAAGCCGGGGATCTGTTGGATTTTGATGACGCCCGTCGGCAAACCGACAGCGGCAGGGGCGCATCGCGTCCGAGGGAAGAAGGAGAAGGACGGGAGAAGCAGAGGCAGAGGCAGAAGAGAAGAAAAAGGAGATCGCCGCTGCCTTTCGCTAAATTGTCCTGCTCGATCATATCGGAAATTCACGCCCCTCTCTCCATCAATCTCTGTTCCCCCCCGTTCCCCTCTCTCTTGACCAAC
>JAADYS010001265.1:0-22697 GCA_012931995.1 Fusarium albosuccineum
TTACTAAGGAAGTAATATATAGGAGGGAAGTTAGTGGTATTATATAAGCTTCTGGGCTTTCACCCTCTACGGGGTAGCCCGAAGTTGAGAGAGGATTCCGTGATGCAGTGTCAGTACTACTTTGGTGTTATGTTGCGCTCGAGATCAATGATAGGAATAGATGCAAGAAAGAGATTGGCTCTAGCTTTGCCAAAAGTTCCAGGGCTTACAGCGTCGCGGAGTTGTTGTGCCGAGCACGCCCTTGGGTTGTCAACAGTGACGAAATACTTGATTGGAACCGGCCGATCTTATCATGGCCGCCTTCAGTTCCTCATCTTCAGCTCCCAACTCCCACCTTGCAACTCGCAGCTTTCTGCCAATATTAAAAGAAACAGAGAAACAGGAGTATCAATTCAAACTCCATCATGAACCCCAAGATCAGGTGTCAGTGCGGCGCTGTCCAGTTCACAGCTTCGCGCCCTGAGCCCCTCGGTGTCTTTTGCTGCCACTGCATCGACTGCCAGAAGCAATCAGCCTCTGCCTATGGAACATCAGCCGTCTTTCCAGCTGATGGCATGTGGCCACTCTCCGAGGACGTGCGCTCCAAGCTTGGTGTCTGGATTTGTCACCCAGACTCGGGCAATATCAAGGAGTGCTACTTTTGCAAGACCTGCGGCGTGAGGATCATCCATCGCAGCATTTTACCTGACGGCACCCCCAAGCCCACGTTGAGCATTAAGGGTGGAGTGGTTGAGGGATTGAAGTGGGATAATGCAAAGCACATTTATACTCGCACCGCTCAGGTACCTGTTCCCGAGGGAAGCAGCCCTGGTGCTCCTGGATCGCCGTGAAAGAGAATTGAGCATTGTTGGAGGTGAAATGATGCGCGCTCGAAGAATGCTATGCTGCTCGTGGATTTAACAGATAAGAACAGTCTTGTCATAATTGATCCAAGGTCTATTTCGATGACTTGTCGTCGCACAAACAGCTCCAGGGTGCAGCTACATGATTCAATCCTCATCCATAACTTCTTCACTATACTCCGTGTCCGAATCCGATTCCAACCGGAGCGGAGACTCCTCGTTGAGGATGAAATCCATCAGCTTCTCCAGACCTTGTAGGTCACCCTGCAGTGTACCGCCTAGTTCGTAATCGACCCATCCTCTCGTCGTCCCCCCTTCGAGATCAATGATGACCGCATTGTCGTTCTTGTCGATGAGGACGTTGTCGGGTTTTACATCACCCCAGACCAAGTCAAGTTTATGCAGATAGGCAACCGTACTGCGAACTTGGTTGGCCCATTTCTGACGAGTCGACAAAGGAATGCCCGGCTTTATGATTGACCTCAGTGTGCCGTCACTAGAGGTTTCGATCAGCTCATAGAGCAGACCCTTTGTGTACCCATTGGGATGTGCGACAATGCCAGAGAGACGCGATATGTGAAAGTCATCCGTGGAAAGGTTGGAGGTTTTAATTTTGGCGTATTTGCGTATCTCTTCAATCGGGTCGCAAGGCGACCAGGATGTCTTGTGGAAGAATGGCTGCCCGTGAACCAAAACCCTCTGCGGAATTATGTCGTAAATATGGCTGCCATCGGTATAAGGGACTTCGACCTCAGCAGGGGTAAAGACGGGAAAGGCAGATTGTATCTTGCGGACATCCCATTCTTCATAGTACTCGTCGTCGGGTACTCGTTCTGTGACGGAGACTGCGAGGGGCGTCTCGTCAACCACGCGGAGTTCGCATTCAAAAGCACCCCGAACAGCCAGATCGGCCATGGTCAATTTTCCTGAGTGGACAGCTGGCGGCGCCAGCCGTTTGAAGTCGGGTAGGAACACGTTTGCAATCTGTTCGCAATAGTCCCATACTTCAGGATCGTCATCCTCGCCAGCGATGATCTTGTCGAATGTCCTTTGAAAGGTGCTTTGAGCAACAGGCGAGTTGGAGAAGGTGTCGGGTGAGATGGAAATGGCGAATCGATAACCGTTGACGCGTATACCGAGCTCGAGGTCATCCTCCCCGGTATCTATATCGCGGATCTCGTAAGGCGGACGATCTAGATTGCCGTGGCCCATCAGAAAACACGAATCCCATCATGTTTTTGTAAGATACGCGAATTCGTCCCAAGACGGATAGCGGGCAGGGATTGAGACCCTGGCGGGGTTGCGGCGTGGTGGAGCCGCGTCGGCAATCCGGCCCCTTTCGGAGGTACAAAACACCATAAACCCGATCCCGTGGGGACATTTCCGACCGAAATCTTGCATCGCCGCGCCGAACCCATAAATGCCCCGGCACCGTCCCTGGGTTTGATTGTGCGAAAATTAAACTTGGCAGCATGATTACGGTAGATTCATCGATGCTCAGCCTTACAAGGCACCAGAAATGTGGGCGAGTCCGAGGTGAGGACCAGGGTTGAGGACTGGTATATAAGGAGCTTGACAATCACCTCGTTTAGCTAGAATCATCAAGTCACAATACGCATTCAATTCATAATATCTACTCAATCGCCCTATTCATTCAAGCCTTTTCTACATCCTCAGCACCTTTAGCTACCAAGAAACACCAAAATGTCTGTCCGGTCGCAATTCTTCCCTCCTTCTCCCAGCTTCACTGAAGACTCCCTCCCCTCCCTTTCCTCCAGAGTCTACATCATTACCGGCGCAACATCCGGAGTTGGTCATGAACTAGCCAAGATGCTCTACTCGCGTTCGGCAACAGTCTACATTGCTGCGCGCAGTGCTCCCAGGATCGACACAGCCATCCAATCCATCAAGTCAACCTTTCCCGACTCCACAGGCCGCCTCGAGCCGCTATGCATCGATCTTTCCGACCTAACAAGCATAGCCCCCACCGCTAGAGAGTTCCGAGAGAAGGAGACAAGGCTTGATGGTCTGGTGCTCAACGCTGGAGTCATGACTCCTCCCGACGGGAGCAAGACGAAGCAGGACCATGAGCTCCAGATGGGAACAAACTGCCTCGGCGGTTATCTCCTCATGCGATCAATCGAGGATATTCTGGTGGAAACTGCCAAGGTCGCGGAGAGGGGGACTGTCCGAGTTGTCTGGCTTGCGAGCACCCTCCAAATTGGTACCCCCAAAGGTGGTATTGTCTGGGACGAGGCCAAGAACAAGCCGACAGTGGTGAAGAATCAGATGGAGAACTACATGATGAGCAAGGTCGGTAACGTTTTTCTTGCCCGCGAGACGGCTCAGAGACTGGGTCGAGGCGGAGTCATGTCTGTGGTAAGTGTTGATCAATCATTGTCACTGAGTTGCGTGGCTGATGAGTGACTAGTCTGTCAACCCAGGCTTCATGAAGACCGAACTGCAGCGCCATATGCCGGGGCCGGTTGCATTCATGATGGTAAGCTATTTTACTTATTTGAGAAGTATACGAGCTAATAGCCGATAGGGTTTGGTGTTCAAGGGTCCCCAGTACGGAGCGTACAGCGAGTTGTTCGGGCTACTCTCCCCCGACGTCACCCCCGACAGAAACGGATCATTCATTGTTCCCTGGGGCCGCTTCGGATGTCTCCCAGAGGTGCTCAAGCTGGCATTGGAGAGCAAGGAGCAGGGAGGAACTGGTATCTCGCAGTTGTTTGTCGACTGGTGCGAGAGAGAGACGTATACATACAGGTACTAATGGTTGGGTTGGTAAGGGACGCGACAGCAGATTTCATTGCTTTTGATTCAAGATCTAGCGACTTTCATTTGGGTATCATTTCATAATCATTCAAAGCACACCAACTCCTTGCGATATGCGATATGCAAAACGCCGATCCCGTCCACGTTTAGTAATCCCTGCGAGCGATCTGCGTGATGCGAAAATCCACCACGACTGGCCGGTGATCCGAGATAAAGACACCATCCTCATATCTCGAGTTGAGCACGGCATAGGAGCGAAAGTCGAGGCCGGCGGGGTCCCTCACAAAGATGTGGTCGAGAAACATGTTGTGGGCGCCGTCGTCGCGGAAGCCCGTGTAGGTGATGATGTGTCCGAAATGCCTCTCCTGCGGCACCACTTTCCTCAGGTCGTACATCTCGCTGGCCAGGGTCTTGTAGGCCTTGTTGTCGGGTTGCACGTTGAGGTCGCCGGCGAGGAAGACGGGCAGGTTGCCCCTCTTGTGGGACGCCCAGCGGTCGGCGAGGTGGATGAGCAGGTTTGCCGAGTTCTCGCGGGCGGTTTGGCCCTTGTGGTCGAAGTGTGTGCACATGTAGACGACGCGGGCGCCCGTGTTGATATGGCGGAAGCGGGCAACGGTGGCGATTCTGGGCAAATTGGCGTCCCAGCCCTTGGAGCCGACCCTGTCGGGCGTCTGGCTGAGCCAGTACAGCTTGCTCTGCTCGAGATCCCAGACCTCGGGGCGGTAGAAGATGGGGGAACCTTCGCCCTTTTTGCGGCCGTCGTCGCGACCGCCACCGACGTATGCCCACTCGCTGCCAAAGTCTTCCTGAAGGTCCTGGATCTGGGGATATGTCGCTTCTTGCATGCAGATGAGAGACTCGGGTCGGCCAGCGGTTTCGTAGTTGAGCTGTGCTGACATGTGTTTCCGGCGGACGGACCAGGGCTCTTCATTGGGTTGCAATTTACTCGGCTTGACGGCGAGTCGGATGTTGTAAGTCATGAGGCGCACATCGACGGAGCGCTCCCAGGGCGCGGCTGCGACGAGGGCAGCAGCGCTGAGGATGAGGGCAGGCAGTCTCATCGTGAAGTGTGCGTGGGTGTGTGTGTGGTGGTGGTGTTGCTCGACGAAGGTGACGAGGTCAGCCCAACCACGGGGTCAGGCTGGTTATATACTAGACTAGCTACAGTACGGAGAAGCGTCAGTAGAGTGCGGTGCTACGTACAATGCATGCATCATCACCGACAAACAGAGCCTAGCTGCCGAAAGTGGGCTCTGATAGCGCCCATCACCCCCCAGGCACGTGTTGGCGCCGAGTGGTGGTACGTCACCCCATCCCTGTTCGCTGCTACACTCCGGCGATAAGACTGCTCAGACGGTCAGACCCGAGTTTTCGCATTCACTAGCTAATAGAGTCAAAGAGAGTTGCGTGCGTGGCCAGCTCGACTAAGCTGATGGGTTGGGGGAGGCTGGGGTCGCACTAGGGGAAAAGGGTCGTTGATGATCCATTCATCTTGCACCGGCTCTCCACATGGCCTTGAGCGCCTTGAATAGCCTATCCGTAATCAATACCAGAGTTTAAACAAAAAGAGCCAACGCCTTTCGGGTTCCGAAGGCGCCAAGAATCTCGAAACTGTCGGTGACGACCCGTCGTTGTTATCCATCATCCCACGAGCACATTCACACCAGTGACAGCCAGCACGCTAGAAGGAATTTTCTTAAAATCGCTCATCGCATGATCACGCAGAACGCTTGGCCTTATCGTCGAGATAACGGCGTGTCCGAAGGTTCACCAAGGCCGACATAAAACCTCCATCGCACATGCATGTGCAGCAAAAAACCGATACAAAGTGCCACGCGGCAGAGGCTTTAAATAATAAAGTGCCCAGGTGCAGGCAGGCCTGCAAGCCAGGATCAAGATATCCGGGGATAGTGGCGCTGCCACCCAAATCGTGGCGCTATTATTCCCAGCCCCGGCAACGGTAAATCCTGGCTTAAAACACCATCTTTCTCCAATTGCCGTTTCTGCGTGATGCCCATGAGTGTGCATACCGATGACTGCGAAACGCATCCTCTCACCCCATTGGGTGGGTGGTAACGTTGGTTGTGATTCTCCGGATACAAGTTGAGTGTCACGACACCAACTCAGAGGCTCGCCTCCAGTCTTCCGGTCGGTACTCGTCGGCAAGAGATCGGTTGCTATAATGAGGGGCAACAAGATGAGGAGGAATATCATGGGTATTTGAACCAACAGAGCCATGTGCCTCTTCGAAATGAAGGGTAGAATTGCCAAATGCGCTTCAAGGCAACAGAGTCAAGGTTGACATAAAGTAACTTCCCAAGAATGCCTTCAACAAAGCGAGCCATTCGCATCGCCGGCTCCTCTGGGGGCTTCTCTGACCGGCAGCGCGCCATCGGAGACCTCGCCAAGAACTGCGACATCGACTGCATCATCGGCGACTGGCTCTCCGAGTGCACAATGACCCTCCATGGCGCCCAAAAGACAGAGAATGAGCGTCAACGCAAGGCCGGCACTCTCCAAGAGGAGCCCATAGGCCTCTTTGATCCGACCTTTATGGATAACCTGGCCCCGGCGCTGCCCTATCTCAAGTCCAAGAACATCAAGGTTGCGGTGAATGCTGGCGCGAGCGATACCGAGATGCTTGCGAGCTTGGTCGAGGACGAGGTCAAACGACAGGGCCTCGATCTCAAGGTGGGATGGGTGAGTGGTGATGAGGTTACGGATACCATCAAGAGGCTGTATGCGAATGGAGAAGAGTTTATCAGTCTCATGACGGGCAAGCCTCTCAAGGAATGGGGACATGATATTCTCCGTGCACAGTATGATGCCCCGCCCCCCCTTGTTACTTTATACTAACCCTCTAGATGTTATCTCGGCGGTGCTGGTATCGCAGAAGCTCTTCGTCAAGGATGCGACATCGTCATCGCAGGTCGAGTCGCCGACGCTGCTCCCACTATCGGTGCATCCATGTGGTGGCACGGCTGGGACCGAGAAACAGACCTTGACCAGATCGCCGGCTCTCTTGTAGCAGGCCATCTGATCGAATGTTCTGCCTATGTCTGTGGAGGCTACTACTCCGGCTTCAAGAGACTCATGGACAAGTGTGAGAACATTGGCTTCCCTATCGCAGAGGTCGACCACGACGGGTCCTGCATCCTTAGTAAAGAGCCCGGCACAGGAGGCGAAGTCTCCGTCGGCACCGTCTCGTCGCAGCTCCTGTACGAGATCCAAGGTCCTCTATACTACGGCTCCGATGTCACGGCCAACCTCGAAGGCATCGTCATGAAGGACATCGCCAAAGACCGCGTCCTAGTCACCGGCGTCAGGGGTCTCCCCGCTCCTTCGACAACCAAGGTCGGCATCACAGCCTTTGGTGGCTATCAGGCCGAGTTCCACTACTACCTCGTCGGTCTCGACCTCGAAGAAAAGGCAGAGTGGACGGAGCGCCAGATCCGCTACTCGATAGGTGACCAGATCAAGGACCTCTCATGCCTTAGGTTCAGCCTCAACGGCTACTCGCCCGACAACCCGCGCAACCAAGAAGTCTCGACCGTTGACTTCCGCATCTTTGTCCAGACGAAGAAAAAGGCCCTCGTCGACAAGTTCACCCTCGACGTTCCCGGCTTCAACCGCTGGTGTATGGAGAACTTCCTCCAGAGCTGCCCCGGCGCAACGCTGGGCAATGACCAGCGCCAGAGTGAGGGCAAGCCATTCTACGAGTACTACGTTACGCTTCTACCTCAGAGCGAGGTCAAGCACCGCGTCGAGCTCCCTTGGGCCGGCAAGTCTCTCGACATCGCTGTGCAGAAGAACGTGCGCTCGGACTATCCTCGTGACCAGAAATCGTATGAGACGGCCAACCCCGTAGACCTCGCTAGCTTTGGGCCTACGACTAGGGGGCCGTTGGGTTGGATCGTCGGGGGACGGTCCGGTGACAAGGCGTCGGATGCCAACGTGGGCTTCTACGTTCGACACGACGACGAGTGGGACTGGCTTCGAAGTGTCTTGACGATTGACAAGATACATCAGCTGCTGGAGGGTAGCAACAAGGGCAAGAAGATTGAGAGGTTCGAGATTCCCGGGATACGGGCAGTACACTTCCTCGTGAGAGATCATCTGGACCGAGGTTTCAACTCTACGAGCGAGTACGACACGCTCGGCAAGAACATCTGCGAGTATCTGAGGGCCAAGCATGTGGATTTACCAAACAAGTTTTTGAGAAGAGGCAGGATTTAGTGTCTCATGTACAGATGATGACAAGAAACAAATATGAAAACAGAACGGCCGTTAAGCATTAACAAGCTACCTATGCGCGTCCAAGCACGAACTAGCTAATAGTCATAATAATTCGGGTATGAGCTGAGTGAGGAGCAAAGGGGTATGTGCAGAAGAAAGAGGTTTGTAAGGGGTTCGTGTAAGTGCAGGTGAGATTACACAGCTACCAAGTGCAAGCCTCCTCCAAATATCGAACAACGGTTCCATGTCGAGCCAGTGCAGCGCATGTATACCGAACATCATCACACATGGCCAGAGGTCCACAAGCAACAACTGTGGTTCCGCCCACAGCGTGCTCTAACTCCTCTTCCAGGACCTGCCTGACGTTCATGCGTGAGCCAACCGTGATGTGAGGCTCAATGTGACCCCATTTAGAGTCCGTTATCTCACCGGCACCCAGGAGCATACTTTGGACAGCATCGACCAGGCCGCGATTCCGAATGCCCCAATACAGCTTGGTGCTTCCCATGGGAGCATACAACGAGAGCGAGCTGTTGAGGGCGGGGAGTACAGCGGTGACACCAACACCACCGGCGATGCAGAGGATGTTGGGATACTCGGGAGTGGGAGCGAAATGACCCTCGTTACCTTGGAGGTAAGTCTTGCCCTCGTGACCGTATGTGCCCTCAATAAGAACAGGGATGCCAGCCTCAACACCAGCCTTCTTCGCGAGAAGCTTGGTGAAGCCCGAGTGAGGACGGACGAAAAAGGTAATTCCATGTTGGCCGTTGCGGGTAGCAATAGTACGGGTTCTCGAGATGAAGCCAGCCTCTTTGGCCGCAGGGTCGCCAACAGACACAGGCGAAGACAGGGACGGTTCCTCGCTGTCGGAGTGTGAAGCCGACGGCGGGTCGGCCCGGGGGTGGCCAGGGTTGCATCCAACCACCGAGAAGGGGTGGTTCTCCCACATGCGCCAGGACACGGTAGGGAAGTAAGCGTAACAGTAGCCGTGGCAGTCGACGCCGGGCACGTCAACTCGGATGTACTCGTCGTCGACGCGGGTTACATAGGCCCTCTTGACGCCGTGCTTGCTAACTCGGACGATGCGGAGGAAGCGATCAAAACTCCAGATGGAGATGGCAATGTACAGCCAGATATCGAAGCCGCCGGAGCCAGAGTAGAGGTACCAGATGTGGTACCACGAGCCAACAATGGCCATGATGGCAAGGAAGATGTGCCCGATCAGGAACACCTCGTACATGATCTTGCGGAGGTAGTACACTGACAAAGGGATGAGAAGACTAAAAGACAGAGTGCCGATGATGCCCCAGTACCAGTACGGCAGCTTGGAAGCTTCAGAGTGCGAGTGGGCTTCGATCATGATGCGCAGCCACATGAGAGAGTGGAAGCAGACCTCAAGAGTGAGGATGGTGGCAACCCAGCGGTGAAGAAGGAGGAACGTCGAGTGAGACCAGTTGGTCAGCCAGAGCAGGAGACTGTTTCTCCCACCGTAGAGGATGACAAGGGGGATATTGGCAAATGCTACAGCACCGGCTCGGTTGCCCATGTGTCGCATGAGCTCATATCTGCGGTCGGGGAAGAGGGCGTTGGGCGAGTAACGAGGGTATCCCGCAAAGACGGCTGCGACGTTGATGGCGATGAGGTGGAGGATAAAGATCATCTGGCCACGGGTGGGAATGAAGCCAAGGCCCAGAACAGGGACGCTGTGCTTTCTTCCCCAGGCGGGAGGGTCGATAAAGTAGGCGTAGAACCTAGATCGAATCTTGGTAGGGATGGGGACGAGACGAAGGAGGGAGAATCCGACGGGCATGATGACTCCAGAGAGGAAGACGAGCAGTCTAAGGGGGAGCCATGTTAGTGGACATCATCATAGAATGAACTGATTCCTCGGTCTACTCACGAGAACATGGACTCGTTCTTCTCAATGGCTTTGTAACCATAGACGCCGTTCATATTAGCTGCATACACATCTTCGGTGATGGAAACTGTCCGGTTGAGCATAGTTTCTTCCGGGCTCATAGGCTTGGGAGGCTTCTTCAAATCGACAAGTCCCAGGGCCTCGGTGTAAGTGTACCGCATCACGACCCCTGGATCCTCCTGGCCGTAGATCATGTCCGTGTCCCAGAACTCGGCAAGTTTGTAATCCTTGATGGTCTTGTCGCAGTACTCATTGATGCACCACGCAAGCGAGGTCAAGTAGGAGGTATCATTAGCCATGCAGGCCGCTGAAGGATACTGCGCTGCCTTTTCCTCGGCAGTCATGCCCGCGTATTCGGGGCAGTCGAGAGCTGTGGGCATGGCGTAGCGGCAGCCCCGACCACAGGGAAGACTGAACTCGTCTCTTCCATAGCCAGCAAGGAGCTCGGTGGCAGATACAGCTGGCAGTAGCAAGAGTGAGATGCCAGCCGCCGCAATGGCGAGGGGGTTGGAGAGCAACATGGCTTTCTTGACAAGTCTGCGTGAAATTTGCAGAGTCAGGTAACTTTGAAGCAGTAACACGGTGAACTTCTTGTTGTTCTTGTGTTATGCAAAAGAAAGAAGAATGGAAGAGGGAGGAGTGGATATTGTGAAACTCTTCTTGATGATTCACAAGCATCAACAACAGAGGAGACGACTGACCTTTATACACAACACAGGAAGAGTAATACCTCGATCCTGAGCGGTCGGACCCAAGGCCAAAAAAGAGCGATATGGAGCACTCGCCCGGCCTCGATCCATCGAACAAGCCTCTAATGCCACTCTAGTTTCGCTCCCCATCGTAGAGATCCCCGCCCTCCAACAGGCTGGCAGTCCCGATCCCCTCCTCGAGGTGTATCGATAATGGACAAAGGTTATTGCTCCATGGTACTAGTTGGGCCCTATGATCCCACAGTTGGATAGAGCAGTTGGGCATTGACCCCCATCCTCGAGACAGACAGAAGATGAATCGAGTCATCACGACTGACACGAACGACTCCATTCGTAGCCCTCGAAGCATCACATCCTCGCCACTTGAGAGGAAATGAGTTCATGCCTGCCCACGAGCAAAGACCCTCCGAATCACTCATACATGCCTCATTCGGGAGAACCAGGTCTCATCCCTCCGTACCAGCGGTATCCTTACACCCGGATCCATATCCAGAAGACGGCGACTCCCACGCCGATCCGCCAAATTCCGCAGTCTTTCGACACCCGTTCCGTCTCAGTCGTCGTTGCTTCAGACTGTTGCAACCCACCCCCTGGGGGAAGTTTCTTTTCAGCTTTAACCTTAGATTACTAGATCCGTGCAAGCTGGGCCCCGGTGCCGGCGGAACCTCCCCCCGTCAGTTCCCACATGGCGGTCCCAAGCTCGTGAAGCTAGATCCCCCGTCTAAACAGCCACAGGCCGGCAACTCGGCTCCCCAGGGACCCTCTACCTTGCGCCTTCCAAGACGGGTTATCAGATGGGGCCCTCACATCCCGCGAGGCCGTGGAACACCGAGAAATCAACGGCCGATGGTGCCGGGGGTGCTGCCCCGGCATTGTAACCATCCGCAACTCCACCGGCAGGCACTCGATACTTTCCGAAGAGTGTCTCTTTCAACATCAGTTCTCAGGCCATGATTCTGGGTTGTGGTGTTGAGAACATCACCAGGAAGAGTTGCCATGTAGTCTTGTCCTAGATTGTCTATCCGGCTTATGAAGTCGCACGACACAGACGAACATCCCGCCCGCACCACGATCCGGGGCGGCCGTTCGAGGCCCCACAGAGTGGGAGTCTATGCGAGACAAAAGAGAGCTGGCGAACCAGACCCATGGCCATGCCCGTGAGATGAACTTTTGGTGGTGTAGCTGCTAGAGCTAGGTTAGGCCTTGCAGCTGGTGCCAAGTCCCTTTGTGTCTCGCAGGACAGGGCTCTGGACGGGATGACGGATGACAAGAAAGCAGGGTGCATGCTCTGTCTGTATCGAAGAGTCTGGCCTCTTCTCCACTTGGCCTGGCTCCGTCGTGGATCGTCAAGCCACGATGGGGACTCTTTTTACACTGCAGGACGTCAAGCTTATACCTAGGCTTACCCCCCGTGACTTGCCTCTTCGGGTGCGTTCGTACCAAATGTCGTGTGGCGCTCTTAAGGCATCTTCACGTGAATCCAAAATGGCGAGATGGCCTTGCCCATCTTTACCTCGTTGAGGTTTCATGGTGAGAGCAAAACGTCTAGCTCTAGTCCTCGAAAGCAGTATACATGGGATCCCAAGCAAGAAAATAGATTCTTGTTTGCAAACAAAAACGGTTCGCTCGTAGATCAGAACTTGCCTCCGACTCCGGCCGTGTGGTGGTGCACTTGAGACACCGTTGGTAATTAGCATGGTGATCATCGATCGCCTCAAGCCGGGAATATAGGTAGCTCCATCTTGTTTGTGTTGGTTCCTGTTGTTGTGTGTCTCTGCATTTCTGCTTCGCTTCCCTCGGAAACACATGGCAATGGTAATGTTGCCCTCGGCAATCCTCCGCCTGTCCATCATCAGCTGTGACGCCTCTGCATTCTAGGGTCCCCCCTTGAGGTCCATCTCCCGCTCCTTGTTCGGCCGTCAGTGAATCGCAAAGTGATCAGATCAAGCCAACCCACGCCGCCTACCCTCAGTCCACATGAAAAACAGCGACAAGACATGGGGGCGTGTCCTGGTTCGCGCCCACGATGGTTCAGGGCACATGAAACGGCTCCGCTGCCGAAATGTCGTCTCATTTTTTTTACGACTATAAACAGGGTTCTTTGCTCTAGAAAACTGAAAAAGTCTAGTGGAACCTTTGGGTAGCATTGGGAACACAAGCTCTAGACTAATAAGATTTTTTTCGCTCGCGTGTGCGATGCGGTGATCGATAAGATGCTGATCGATAAGATGTGACCTCTCTGATTGATAAGATGCTTTCAGCGCGGCTTGGCCTGCGGATCGGCAGCTTTAGCGAGGTTCTAGCTTTTCCCCTTTATCCCCAACGTGGTTTAACCAAACATTAAGCTCTGTAACGAATCGCAACTGTCAAACCACTAGATCAATTTTCTCTTCACCTTCCTTTTTCTCTTCCCCTCTTCTCATCCCACCAAGTCTCTTCTCCATCTCCGATCAACGGCAGCTTCAGACTCTACACAGCTCAACCCCGACATCAACTTACACCTGACATCAGGATACTCAGATGAGGAAATTTACACGACAAAACCCCACGTGTGGCACATCTACTCGGGATGATCTTAATCCAGATTATCCTAGTATGTGTAATCTAGCTCGGTAGTCTGCGCCCTTGACCAAATCCCGACCCTGATGTGGCTTCGTATGGTCCCATCTTGCTTGCCGAGCATCCGATTTCCCTTGCACCCATGACTAATATCTTGTTCTTCTGCGAAAAACCTCGTCCCTTCCATCACCCTGCCTCCTTTCGCTTCTCCTGCCCGTCTCAGCCCTCTCTTCGCCCACACCGTCTCACGCCCGTATTCCTCGTCTTCTCTGCGTCCTTTCCCCCACGCTGCACTGCGACTATGCTGTTTTCCGCTCACACCGCAGCAGCTCGGCAGAGCCCTGGCGTTCGACACACCGCAGGAGCCTCATACGGTTCAAGGTCAAGCGAGGTCTGGCCTCTCACGGGAGAAGGGAGCTCGTGCTATAGGTGACATCGACACCTTAAGCCGCAAGGGCCCTCATGAATGCCCGACTCTCGCTCCCTTCGATAACCTTAGCCACTGGCGTGAGGTAGGCATCCTCGTGGCCATCACTGGCTTGCAAATGCCGCACATACGCCTGTACGATCTGGAACCACCGCTTCTTCTCTGTGGCGCTTGATCCACTCCCTTGCCATACCCAGATAGCTCGGCCATCGTCGTCAACCAAAAAGACGTCGTGGCTGTCGAGGTCATCGCGCGATAGGCGCTCCGCGTCCTTGACGAGGTCAAATGAGAGCTCTCCCGAGGCGTCGCTGAGCCTGAATAGCTTCTTGGACACCTGATCGGCAGCGTGTGGCTGGCCCCGTGAAGCAAACGGTCCCTGACTGCGGAATCCTTCCCGTGGTGTTTCATCATTGCCACCAAGGAGATCGACAATCCGCCGTGACCGGGATTCTTCCTGGGAAACGACCTCAACCTCGGCGTGTTTCGCGATTGTCATGTCATGGACAACCTGAGCCGCCTTTGCCTTTTCCATCGGGCTGCAGTCCTTGCCTTGCCAAACCCAAATCTTGTCGACCGTGTCCAACACAAAGACATCCCCGTCATCGAGGCTTGTCCACGTCGGCTCCACTTCGTGCACCACAACTCCATTGACGCCAGTAGCCGGGTTCTTGAACACGCGCAACAAGGTAGTCGTATCTTCTTTGGGCTCCTCCTCCACATGCCGGAATCCAGACCGCGTTCCACCAGCCCGGATGGACATGCGTGGGAATAGGGCGAGGAACTCATCCGACGGTGCCTCTTGAATCTCTCGGTGCTGAGTGGCCGACCCCTTCAAGAACTCATCTAGCTCGGCAGTCTTGTATGCTGCCGTCCCCGCTTCGTCCTGCGACGTATGTTTTCCTAGCCAAAAGAAGATGTCATGCAGAAGGGTCTCGGTGCCGTCTTTGCCGTCGACCTTCTCCGAGTACAGGATGATGAAGCTGTCCCCGTCGTAGAACTGGCCATATTTGTCCTCTGGCCATGGGACTACTTCAAACTGCTCGATGCGCCAAATCAAGAGCCCGGCTTCGATGCCGACTTTACCGTCATTCCATGCTGGCTCCGTGAGAGCGGAGTTGTACTTGACTTGGTGGTCAATATCGGAGCCAATGAGCTCCACGTTGCTGTCTTTGATATCATACTCCTTTGGATGGACCAGCCCTTGGTTTGGCGCCATCTTCGCTTCTTTTAAAAGCTGAGAGGTGAGGCTAATTGTGTCTTTGTCGAGGTGATGCGATATTTCTTGCGCCTGTGCCGCCGTATTATCCAAATGGCTCAAGGTTGTTTCGAGAAGGTAAGGTTCCAGTTCCTTGGTTGAGCTCTCTTACGTGAAACTGCTGAATGCGGGGGTTGGATGCATCCTGATTGGGTCCAAAGCGACGGTTGATGACTGAGCAATGGTGGGCTTCAAGCGCTGATCCCTTGGTCTCGGGTGACGATGAATCACGTTCCCGAGTTTGACACCTGAGACCAGTTGATCACTGCGGGCGGACTGGCGTCAGAGCCGTCGACACCTGCAGGGGCGTTGAAACTAAATCGGAGGGATCTGGCTCAGCCATTGCCTCACGAGAGCCTCATATTGCGTGCAAGGCCGATCATCAAGGCTAAGCAAATTGACAGGTCTCTTGGACTGCATCGAGTATTGTCTAGACCGTGAAAGATCAAGGCCAGTTGGAAATCATTGAGTCGATTTAATCATGTGATTGCAGATGTGCTGCTGCGTGAAATATGGACATGTTATCGACCTAGGTTGTTGACCACGCTTCCCACCATGACAGCCACCTCGCGATCCCAGTTAGCATCCGTCTTTGTTCTTCCCTTGGAGGCGGTGAGGGCACTGTGTAGTTGTGATCCCTTGACAACAGCTTGTCGAATTGCGTCCCCAACTGTGTTCTTATTCGTCCTGAGGGTTCTAGCCACGACACCTCCCCGGTTCACGATATCCTGTACTCGTGTAGCGAGGCTGCTAGCCATTGTCCTCCAAAAGAAGGAAGCAAGGCTGCCGGTTTCGAGGTGTGACAGAAGGAATTGAAGTAGGTTGGTTTGGCTCGGCTGGTGAGTAGCTGGGAGCAGGGGATGACTTGGCGGTTTTGTTGTCTCCAGCACGGCTTCGAGGGAGACAATGTTCTGGCACTTTGACATGACCTCAGCCAGAGCCTTCTCCAACGTCGGCAGCTGGCCAAGAGACCGAGACAGAGCCGTGATGCTCGCTTGCAGCGCCGTGCGAATATAGGTCTCCAACGCCTGAAGGAGCAGGCGAGGAATCCACTTGTCAGGCTTGAAGCCAGCGGTTGGTGACAAGAGATACAGGGCAGTCAGGGCAGATATCGTCCGCGATTTGGTCTCGTCGACTTGGGCAAAGGTTGACGTCGACTGAACGGAGAACTCTCGGATGATTCGTTCCGCACGTTCACGAACCGATCGTTCAATTGGAGTGATGACAGTATCCTGCAGGCTCCTCACAGCGTCAACTCGGTTGAGCCCAAAGCCTTCCTCACCCGGAGCTTTGCGGTCCAGGACCTCTCGAAGCGACAAGATGGTATAAGCACACCGTACGAGAGCCCGATGATCCTCTCTTCCAGGTGATGTGGCAGCACTGGTGCCATTGCCGGGTAGCTCAAGCTCCGAGTGCTGGACCTCGAGCTGTCGACCCAGCTGCAAACAGCGACCAACGGATCGCCCAAGTTTCAATGTCTCCCATAACCGCAGAGCCACAAGTCGGACCTCGTCGGCCTCGGCATGCTTATCTATAACCTCCTTCTCGAGCTGGCGGTAGCTGTCATTGAGACTCTGTATCTGGCCATCTAATTCGGCGACAATGTGCTTGGAGGCCTGGTTTTGCTCTTGTGTGTGGTTGAGCAATGGCACAGCCGAGCGAGTAGTAAGAACGTCAATGTGAGAATCAATCTCCTGAGCATCGAAAAGTACGCGAGATAGAGGTGTAGAGAGGTCGAGGGGCGTATCGTTGGGGTTGTTGGTCGAGACGACAAGCGAGTTGGCAAAGGATGCGGGGGAAAACTCGGGATCCAGGAAGGTTTCGTAGTCGATGTACGAAGGCTCCTCGTCGGCGGCGGGGTCGGCAGCCATGATTGATGTGGTTAGGCGAAAACAATCGTGGTATTCTGTTCAGCGTGGCGGCCGTGGCCGTTCAAGTTGGCGATGTTAACTTTTGGTGTTGTCGCACAAGCTTAAGGGCACAGGCTCTAGAAGCTTGCTGGCCTTTTCGGGCATCGCTCCTCTGGGAGTACGTACCTTTTCCCACCTGACTTGCGCCGCAACCTAAGCTCCTGGGGCTTGGCAGCCACCCGAGAGCGAGCACCTACAGTAGCTACAGCGCCCAGAGTCTGGGGGTTAGCGGGAGAGGCCCTTGCCACAGCAACCAATCAGTCGAGTCAAGCGCCGAGGGTTCCGCTGGCTTCAGCGGGCTGGTGGTTGGCTACAGGGGAGTTGGGGTCCCAGCTTTGCAGTGAGGTCATTGCTGACCAGGGTCCGGCCCGGTGCAGCAGAACTCATGATGGAGTTGAGTTGCAGAGGGAAGAGAAAGCCGCGGATTGGATATCGATGCAGGTGATGCACTTTTGTTTTGATGCAAATCACAAGGACCATAGAGCAACTTATTCCAAGACATATAATTTCTTGGCATATCATGAACAATCATAATCTTACGCGGTCGTCTCATCTCCCGCTCCGCGTATACCAGAGCCGGGGAGTTGTATGAGAGAATTTCCAGAGCGAAACGGACCGCTCGGCATCCCCACCTCCACACCCTCCGAAATACGTACCCAGAAAAATGGCCTTGCCGTCCACTCAGCCGCGAGGCTTTTCCCGGTCGCAACGGCATGCCCGGCATTCAGTCGATCCAACGACCGATCTGATTTGTTTTTATCCAACCGTCGACTTTTTCCCTCTTCTTCCCTTTTCCTTCTTCTCTCTTCATCTCGACATCTCGAATCCATCCTCCGGCGGTTGAGATCCTCGTCGAATTGAGCCATGCGATCCATCAGCTGAGTTGCTTCGCTGATTGTCAATTCCATCGAGTCCCCCAGGGCGAATCGCCCGTATCCAACATCGCATCACTCCACCTGCGTCGCATCCGAGAGGATTCCAATCAAGAGTGACCGCTGCAGTGGTCCCCTCCACGTTCAATCGATCGAGACACGCGAGACGGCGCGAGACGAATAGACGAGACTTCAAAACAAGGTCGCTTCGATATCAACAGTCGCCACGATGCGCGGTGTCTTCGACGACATTGTCTCCATCCTGGCCCGTGACCTTCCGTCATGGCCAAAAGGCAACAATGACACGGATACCGTCTTTGAGGGCGTCCACTTCAACCTGACGACTCTCAAGCATTTCAACTACACACTCTACAGCAACCAGACCATCTCCAATGGTTCCAAGTGTTACATGACCCTGCCCCCGTATCAGCCGGCCCTCCTCTACGAGAACGGTACATTCATCAATGCCACAAAGTGCTACTCGGCCCTCCTGCCCATTGGCGCTCGTGGCCATGTCGGCATTGGCTTTGCTGTTGCCTTCGGAATCGCCCTCGTCCTCAACCTCACCGTCCTGGCCAAGCATGGAAAGATTTACCTCCCGCGAGACAAGCGCTTCTTCCCTGTCGGTCGCCGTTGGCAGTGGTACTGGGCGTTGTTCGTCTCGACCTGCGCTATCATCGGCTTGTTCATCAATATCGATGTAGATCGGTATTATCTCCAAGAGTTGCCCATAACCGTTACTGTCTTCTTCTGGTATCTCATGTGCATGGGCGTCCTCGCCCTTACATGGGAAGCTGTACGACACTGGGGTTCGTGGCAGGAACGCCAATATATCGATCCCAATCCCTTCATTCTACGCCAAGATGACCGTCGCTCCACGGTTGAGTTCTGGCTGCCTCTCTGGTTCTACCTCTGGCTTTGGTTGGTAAGTGCTGATGCAATCTCTGGCCGCATACGCGATATACTTGATGGATCCAGGCTAACTCGTTCCCAGAATTTCTTCATGGTTGTTCCGCGAAGCTGGAAGTTTACTCAACTCCAGCGCTCTGAGGAACAGACAGTTGACAGGGCGATCCCGGCTGCCACCGGCCCTCGCTTCAAGGTCGCTGCCTTCTTCCTCTTCGTCTGTTGGCTCACCATCGTCTTCTCTCTCCGACACTCCATCAAGCACTATAAGCCCCGTAACCGCGGTGTCTTTAACCGCGCTCTTGGATTCACCCGTGCCGTGCCCCTTCGGTTTTGGCTCATCATTCCCTTGTCCCTCTCCATGATCGCCTACCAGGCCTTCATCTCCTGGGAGTTCAAATACTCCGTTGTCAAGTTCAACGGAAACGTCCCGGTCATTTTCTGCTGGGGCTACCTCCCTGCTCTACTCATTATCATCATCCAGTTCTTATACGGCATCGCAAGCCCCAACGAGGATAAGGAGCTTATCCGCCAGAGGCGTGAACGCGGCGAGATGCTCAACCGTGAACTCGGAATAGTCCATAAGCCTGCCTGGTGGAGTCGTGTCAGGGGTGATCACCTCATGACCTTCAAGGACAAGCTTATTCGCAATGTTAATGAGATTGGTGGTGGCAGGGCCACTGGCCGACGTGTCGAGGATGCGGCGGAACAGCATGTTCGCGAGGAGGCTTGGGCCAACGCCAGGAATGATGAAGACATCGAGATGGGACATATGCATCGTCCTCTCGATGCTGCCAACAACCCGCGTGTCGACCGGGCTGGCGTAAGTGCCCTCCGCACTCAGACGTCGCAGACCTTCCATACTTCCTACACGGGGAAGAACGATCGTCGCCGCAATGAGCGCACAATGGAGGTTGCGGCCGGTATCCTGTTCCCCAACAACCTCGCTGCTGATCGAGCTCGTCGTGAAGTGGACCTGGCTCTCGATGGACCGGCTCCGCCTCCATATACAGATAACGAGAGCCGTGGCCGCAGTCGGAACTCGACTGGACGCCCCGGAAGCAACGGCCGCAGCAATAGTACTGAGACGTCCAACTCAATCACGGCTCCACCGCAGCAGGTTAAGAGCATGCTGGACGTTTAATGTTCCAGCGTGCCCCAAGCTAGGCTCTTTGGTTCTGCAGTCAGGCCAGAAGGGGCCCAGATTTATGATCAGTTCATTGTTATGTCGGGAATCTCATCACGAGACGGCGTCTTGGGTTATTTGCATGTCTGACTGAATAAAGGTGTGGTGTTAGTTCTTGGAAAATGTTTCCCGAATTACGCTGTCATTATGTAGCTATGGATAGATGTGAACTAAATGGAAACGAATATATTCATGATGCCCTAAGCTCGCATTGTATGTATGACAAGTTGTGAAGGTAGCCAACCTACTCAATATGATTGGAAGCCGGGGCACGTTGGAATTGTCGTGTTTCCTTTATCAACCACAAAGTACTTTAGATATCAGGACATGGCTTGTGTTTGGACAAAACACCACACTCCTAGCGCTAGATATATCGGTATTTCCCAACATCTAAGACAGATACTGAATGCGCTTCTATGAAATAAAACTCCATAATTGCGATTTGAATGATGATATGGTCGTCTCTTCGCGACGGCCTCGTCATACGGGCTACCCTACAACACCACAGACACAAACCCATCAACAGAGCCCAGATCGACCACATTAGAAATACCCCTTTCGGAGATCGACACTAACACCGTCGTCATGTCAATTTTTACCTGTTCTAGAATGCTGATGCACTGCAACAATCACATGCGTGCTGAACTACCCAACCTCAAGGTAGCCTAGATCGGCGTTGAGGCTAACCACCAGAATTGGCTCTGAATCGCCTTCCATCGCTTGGTACCATCGCCTCAGTATAGTGCTGAGAAAGGAGCCAGCTAGTCTGTCACAAGTAAATACCAGGCATCAAAGGGTCCTTTGTCTCTTGACAAGATCTTCAGACGAGGCAGCGTCGCACCAGAGAGGAGCACGACAAAATCTCCGAGTGGACGCCGTCAAGACATAGTCCGGGCGCGCCGACAGGCAAAGGCATGATGAAAGGAACAGAGCCATGTCGATGGAGGGCAAACAGTGTTTCAGGAAAACACTCAAGGAATGAAGGGCCGTCAGAACCGGCTGCATCTCCGCATTGCTCTGGGAAGCACCTCGACACGCTTCAACGTCGCACAAGAAGATCGCGAATGACGGGCTTCGGTATACATGCCAACCCTTGCCATCCGCGTGCGAGAATGAGGATACCTGCATGAAAGATCCACGCATGCAGCCATGATACGTAACAGCGCAGCTTGTCGGCGACGGATCCCTCCTTGGCCTGGTCCCGAACCCCGAAAAACGGATAGGACGACACTGCCGTTGGCTGCATTCGGCTTCATGGGCGGAGAGATTGTTCTTTTGCGCTTTCTCGTGGCAGTGAGATCTCAACATATCTAGTGAGTGAGCCAGAGACACATGTTTGGAAAGATCCACCAGAAGCAGCAAGGGCTATGGAATTTTGGGTTTGAGTATAAAAGAGCGGTGTAGGACCAAGACCCAAACAAGAGAAGCCAAAGACGAGACGAGACGAGACAGGACAGGACAAGCAAAATGCCGTGGACCGCCATCGGGCGACAGACGAGACGGGACTAGAGTGGTCCGTCCGCTAGGCTACTGGTCTTGTGGCTTGAAGACAAAGACAGGACGGCGGTAGGGCCCGGTGGGATGAGACAGCGAGAAACAAGATCAGTGAGCTTCAACCTGAACGTGACTGAATCGCAGACGAGGCTGGGCAGGGCAAGTGAGCGGCCCAGAGCGCAAAACGCCGTCGTCGACTGTGTTGTACCGATGACGGGCGCAGTACCTTTTGGTGCCTCTCTTGCGTTGCGTTGGCCACATCAAGTCCCTTGCTTCACCGGCCGCGCCTATGATGAGTGGTATCCCCCCGCCTATCGAGTTGTCACATGGGGTGTCGGAATGGACGGGCGTATGGAGTCGGTGTCGTCAACTCTTAGCTGGTGTGCCAGTCGAGTAACCTGTGCGGGCAATTTGCATCAAGGGTGCGCAACCATTTGGGGGCCATGTCCTCCTGGTGGGGATGTCTGTCGTCAACCTGCGCCGTGCCTTGCATTTGGTGGCATGATTGGAGAGCGGGCCAAAGGCTAGATTGAGAGCCCGGACAGTAGCCCAGGAACGATCAGGGTACGGGGACCGACATGTTTCATGGATAGCGATGTGAGGCATCCTGGATATACTGCTTGACAAGTCTCGTCGTTTTTTGTAGGTATCAGTGCTCTTGCGAAACTCTGAGTAGTGCCGTGCCGGGCTGGCGAGGCGCTTGTCAACTTGGGGCACCAAGCTCCGAGGTGAATTGAGTGCGGCGCTAACTGACTTCCACGGGTGATGGAATAACCAGGCGAATACTCCATTTGCCTCTTTTCTCATGTTATCCACTGTCGACTTTCGATTTGCCAGCTGGTTCCTGAACAGAAAATGTCAATCCGTCCGAAGTCGCGGCGCCGGCCACGCCAGCAAACCTACCATCGTCAACCAGCCGCGCACTTCAACTGTCGGCCAGAACCCTCCAGGGAGATCGCCCACACCATGTGGAGCTGTCATGGAGAAGAGGCGCAAACGGCGGCAGCCCTAGAGGCGGCTGGTTGCGTGCCTCTTAGTGCAGGCAAGTTGAATCCTCTGTCTCCATCGTGATCCTGGCAGGTCTGCGTGAAGTCGGCGGCAGGCGGTTAGGATGCAAGGAGGCTGAAACTCATGAACATGGGATATATTGGACATTGTACGGCTCTTGTGTGGCTACTCTCGTCTTGCTGTTTCTCCGGCAATACTCAGCCCTTTCAAGTAGTGAGGCTCAATGGGGAAACATAGGATATCGAGGCTGGAAGTTTATTGAACCACACAGAACAACTGGATTGCCACAATCAGTCGTGTTCCAATAGAAGAGCAGGACACACAATGCACTTTGGTAAAAGAAACATTGTCGATTGCTTTAGGAAGGGAAACCGATCGATTGGGCGCATCAACATGCTTAGCGCCATCTCATAGCCGTAGGTGACAATTCGACCGGGAACGACTCTTGACCCCCGTCACTGAGATCAAAGAAGGGCAACATGTCGAGAAGATCAGGGTACAGTACATGACGGCCTGGTGTTGAAGCGTCCAATGTAAGCGCCTGGAAGTCTGAGGGGTGTTTCTCTGTGCGACGATCTTCGCGGAGGGGGGGG